>JAWVWN010006445.1:585000-587500 GCA_037367305.1 Phrynocephalus vlangalii
CTCACCTCATGGGATGGGATAGCAAGCTGCTGGGGTATCAATCATTACCATGCCTTGCTAGGGGACATGACCACATCACAGAAAGCCCTCCCCAGGAGTCCATCAAGCCAATGACAGGCTGACACCTAGGACACCACACGATACCTGTAAGTCCGCCTCTTACAGCTAATAAAGGTGTGCCTTGCAGCCTGCTCGGAGAAGAAGAAGAGCATGGCGGCCTGACACTTGAACCCAACCCTGTGTCCGTGTAGGTTATTTTCCTACAGGTTAGGGTTAGGGTTAGGGCTAGGGTTGGAGCTAGGGTTAGGGCTAGGGTTAGGGTTAGGGCTAAGGTTAGGGTTAGGGTTAGGGTTAGGGTTAGGGTTGGGGTTAGGGTTATGGTTAGGGTTAGGGTTACGGTTATGGCTCCTGCTAGGCCAAGGCCTATGGCGAGATCTAGGTCTAGGGTTAGGGTTAGGGTTAGGGTTAGAGTTAGGGTCAGGGTCAGGGTTAGGATTAGTGATAGGGATAGGGATAGAAATAGGGTTAGGGTTAGGGTTAAGGTTAGGGTTAGGGTGAGGGTGAGGGTTAGGGTTAGGGTCAGGGTTAGTGTTAGAGTTAGGGATAGGGATAGGGTTAGGGTTAGGGTTAGGGTTAGGGTTAGGTTTGGGTTAAGGTTAGGGTTAGGGTTAGGGTTAGGGTTAGGGTTAGGGTTAGGGTTAGGGTTAGGGTTCAGGTTAGGGTTAGGGTTTTGGTTAGGGTTAGGGTTAGGGTTAGGGTTAGGGTTAGGGTTAGGGTTAGGGTTAGGGAATTGTACTGGTCTAGACCAGGCTATGGCAAATTAGGGTAGGGTAGGGTTAGGGTTAGGGTTAGGGTTGGATTATGTCTTATGGCCAAGGTTTAGGCAGGTTAGTGAGGGTTAGGTATGAGGGTTCAGGTCTGGGTATTCGGATTAGTCATGTGTTTGGGTGAAGTTAGGATAGGGTTAGTAGTAGGGCTAGGATTCAGATTAGTGTTAGTGATCAGGTGCATCTAGGTTAGGATTAGTTAGATATGGTTAAGGGTTCAGGTTAGGTTAGGTTTGTTTAGGCTACTGTAGGCAGAGCTAGGCGCGAACTAGGCCTAGGTTGGGTTGAGGTTATTTTAGGTTAGGGTTAGGGTTAGGGCTAGGGTTAGGGTAGGGTTAGGGTTAGGGTTAGGGTTAGGGCTTAGGTTAGGTTAGGGTTAGGGTTAGGGTTGGGTTAGGGTTAGGGTTAGGTTAGGGCTTAGAAAGGATTGGCCTTAGGTAGGTTAGGGTTAGGTTAGGGTTAGGGTTAGGGTTAGAGTTAGGGTCAGCAAGGGTTAGGGTTAGGGTTAGTGATAGGGTAGATTAGAATTAGGGTTAGGGTTAGGTTAGGTGAGGGTGAGGGTGAGGGTGAGGGTTAGGGTTAGGGTAGGGTTAGTGTTAGGTCTAGGGTAGGAATGGTTAGGGTTAGGTTAGGGTTAGGGTTTGGTTAGGGTTAAGGTTAGGGTTAGGGTTAGGGTTTAGGTTAGGTTAGGTTAGGTTAGGTTAGGGTTAGGGTTAGGGTTAGGGTTAGGGTTAGGGTTAGGGTTAGGGCATCTATGTAGGGCCTATGGCAAATCTAGGCTAGGGGTAGAGTTAGGGTTAGGGTTAGGGTTAGGGTTAGGGAAATTGCTACTGCTAGACAAGGCCTATAGGCAAATCTAGTGCTAGGGTAGGGTTAGGATTAGGGTTAGAGTAGGATAGGTTAGGGTAGTTTAGGGCTAGGGTTAGGTGAGGTTAGGGTAGGGTCAGGTTGGGTTGGGTTGGGTCAGGTTAGGTTGAGTTAGGATTAGGGTTAGGGTTAGGGTTAGGGCTAGATTAGGTATGTTAGTGATAGGGTCAGTCTTAGGGTTAGGATTAGGGTTAGGATTAGGGTTAGTGTTACGGTTAGGTTACGGTTTAGGTTTATGGCTACTGCTAGGCCAAGGCCTAGGCGAGATTAGGCTAGGTTTAGGTTAGGCTTAGGGTTAGGTTAGGGTAGGGTTAGGGTTAGGGTAATGGTTAGGGTTAGGGTTAGGTTAGGCTTAGGGTAGAGTAAGGGTGAGGGTGAGGGTTGGGGTTAGGGTTAGGGTTAGGGTTAGGGATAGGGAAAGGGATTGGGTTAGGGTTTGGGTTAGGGTTAAGGTTAGGGTTAGGGTTAGGGTTAGAGTTAGGGTTAGGCAAGGGTTAGGGTTAGGGTTAGGGTTAGGGTTAGATTTAGGGTTAGGGTTAGGGTTAGTGGTATGGTGTATGGGTGAGGGGAGGTGAGTGAGGTTAGGGTTAGGGTTAGGGCTATGGCTACATGTAGGCCAATGCCTATGGCGTAGATCTAGGTGTAGGGTGCGCTAGGGTAGGGTTTAAGTTAGGGTTAGGGTTAGGTTAGTCTTAGTCTTATCTTAGTCTAAGCTTAGCTTTAGGGTTAGGTTTGGGTAAGGGTAATGGTTAGGGTTAGGGTTAGGGTTAGGGTTGGGCTAGGGTTAGCGATAGGTTCAGGTTAGG
>JAWVWN010006445.1:592500-595000 GCA_037367305.1 Phrynocephalus vlangalii
TTAGGGTTAGGGTTAGGGTTAGAGTTAGTGTTAGGGTTAGGGTTAAGGTTAGGGTTAGGTTTAGGGTGAGGGTGAGGGTGAGGGTGAGGGTTAGGGTTAGCGTTAGGGTTATGGTGAGGGTGAGGGTTTGGGTTAGGGTTAGGGTTCAGGGTAGGGTTAGGGTTAGGGTTAGGGTTAGGGTTAAGGTTAGGGTTAGGGTTCAGGTTAGGGTTAGGGCTAGGGTTAGGGTTAGGGTTAGGGTTAGGGTTAGGGTTAGGGTTAGGGTTAGGGTTAGGGCAATTGCTACTGCTAGACCAAGGCCTATGGCAAAATCTAGGGCTAGTGGTAGGGTTAGGGTTAGGGTTAGGATTAGTGTTAGGATTAGGGTTAGGGTTAGGGTTAGGGTTAGGGTTAGGTTTATGGCTACTGCTAGGCCAAGGCCTAGGGTTAGGGTTAGGGTTATGGTTAGGGTTAGGGTTAGGGTCAGGGTTAGTGTTAGAGTTAGAGTTAGGGATAGGGTTAGGGTTAGGGTTAGGGTTAGGGTTAGGTTTGGGTTAAGGTTAGGGTTAGGGTTAGGGTTAGGGTTAGGGTTCAGGTTAGGGTTTGGGTTAGGGTTAGGGTTAGGGTTAGGGTTAGGTTTAGGGTTAGGGTTAGGGTTAGGGTTAGGGCAATTGCTACTGCTAGACCAAGGCCTATGGCAAAATCTAGGGCTAGGGGTAGGGATAGGGTAAGGGTTAGAGTTAGGATTAGTGTTAGGGTCAGGTTTAGGGCTAGGGTTAGGTTGAGGGTTAGGGTTAGGGTTAGGGTTAGGGTTAGGGTTAGGGTTCGGGTTCGGGTTCGGGTTCGGGTTCGGGTCAGTGTTAGGGTTGAAGTTAGGGATAGGGTTAGGGTTAGGGTTAGGGCTAGAATTAGGATTAGGGTTAGTGATAGGGTCAGGCTTAGGGTTAGGATTAGGGTTAGGATTAGTGTTAGGGTTAGGGTTAGGGTTAGGGTTAGGTTTATGGCTACTGCTAGGCCAAGGCCTTGGGCGAGATCTAGGGCTAGGTTTAGGGTTAGGGTTAGGGTTAGGGTTAGGGTTAGGGTAAGGGTTAGGGTTAGGGTTAGGTTTAGGGTTAGGGTTAGAGTAAGTGTTAGGGTTAGGGTTAGGGTTGGGGTTAGGGTTAGGGTTAGGGTTAGGGATAGGGAAAGGGATTGGGTTAGGGTTAGGGTTAGGGTTAGGGTTAGGGTTAAGGTTAGGGTGAAGGTTAGGGTTAGAGTTAGGGTAAGGGTTAGGGTTAGGGTTAGGGTTAGGGTTAGGGTTACGGTTAGATTTAGGGTTAGGGTTAGGGTTAGGGTTAGGGTTAGGGTTAGGGTGAGGGTTAGGGTGAGGGCTATGGCTACAGGTAGGCCAATGCCTATGGCGTGATCTAGCGGTAGGGGTTAGGGTTAGGGTTAGGGTTAGGGTTAGGGTTAGGGTTAGGGTTAGGGTTTAGGGTTATGGTTAGGGTTAGGGTTAGGGTTGGGATTAGGGTTAGGGTTAGGGTTAGGGTTAGGGTTAGGGTTATGGCTACAGGTAGGCCAATGCCTATGGCGTGATCTAGCGGTAGGGGTTAGGGTTAGGGTTAGGGTTAGGGTTAGGGTTAGGGTTAGGGTTAGGGTTAGGGTTTAGTGTTATGGTTAGGGTTAGGGTTAGGGTTGGGATTAGGGTTAGGGTTAGGGTTAGGGTTAGGGTTAGGGTTATGGCTACAGGTAGGCCAATGCCTATGGCGTGATCCAGGGGTAGGGGTTGCGCTCGGGTTAGGGTTAGGGTTAGGGTTCGGTTTTTTCTTAGTCTTTGTCTTAGTCTGTGGTTTTGGGTTTGGGTTTGGGTACGGGTAAGGGTTAGGGTTAGGGTTAGGGTTAGGGTTGGGGCTAGGGTTAGCGATAGGGTTCAGGTTAGGGTTAGGGTTAGGGTTCGACTTAGGGTTAGGGTTAGGGTTAGGGTTAGGGCTAGGATTAGGATTAGGGTTAGTGATAGGGTCAGGTTTAGGGTTAGGGTTAGGCTTAGGATTAGTGTTAGGGTTAGGGTTAGGGTTAGGGTTAGGTTTATGGCTACTGCTAGGCCAATGCCTAGCGCGAGATCTAGGGCTAGGTTTAGGTTTAGGTTTAGGGTTAGGGTTAGGGTAAGGGTTAGGGTTAGGGTTAGGTTTAGGCTTAGGGTTAGAGTAAGGGTTAGGGTTAGGGTTAGGGTTGGGGTTAGGGTTAGGGTTAGGGTTCGGATCAGTGTTAGGGTTGAAGTTAGGGATAGGGTTAGGGTTAGGGTTAGGGCTAGGATTAGGATTAGGGTTAGTGATAGTGTCAGGCTTAGAGTTAGGGTTAGGGTTAGGATTAGTGTTAGGGTTAGGGTTAGGGTTAGGGTTAGGTTTATGGCTACTGCTAGGCCAATGCCTAGGGCGAGATCTAGGGCTAGGTTTAGGTTTAGGTTTAGGGTTAGGGTTAGGGTAAGGGTTAGGGTTAGGGTTAGGTTTAGGCTTAGGGTTAGAGTAAGGGTTAGGGTTAGGGT
>JAWVWN010006445.1:600000-605000 GCA_037367305.1 Phrynocephalus vlangalii
TTTATGGCTACTGCAAGGCCAAGGCCTAGGGCGAGATCTAGGGCTAGGTTTAGGGTTAGGGTTAGGGTTAGGGTTAGGGTTAGGGTTAGGGTTAGGGTTAGGGTTAGGGCAATTGCTACTGCTAGACCAAGGCCTATGGCAAAATCTAGGGCTAGGGGTAGGGTTAGGGTTAGGGTTAGAGTTAGGATTAGGGTTAGGTTCAGGTTTAGGGCTAGGGTTAGGGTGAGGGTTAGGGTTAGAGTTAGGGTTAGTGTTAGGGTTAGGGTTAGGATTAGGGTTAGGCTTAGGCTTAGGCTTAGGCTTAGGCTTAGGCTTAGGCTTAGGCTTAGGCTTAGGCTTATGGCTCCTGCTAGGCCAAGGCCTAGGGCGAGATCTAGGGCTAGGTTTAGGGTTAGGGTTAGGGTTAGGGTTAGGGTTAGGGTTAGGGTTAGGGTTAGGGTTAGGGTTAGGGTTAAGGTTAGGGTTAGGGTTCAGGTTAGGGTTAGGGCTAGGGTTAGGGTTAGGGTTAGGGTTAGGGTTAGGGTTAGGGTTAGGGTTAGGGCAATTGCTACTGCTAGACCAAGGCCTATGGCAAAATCTAGGGCTAGGGGTAGGGTTAGGGTTAGGGTTAGGATTAGTGTTAGGATTAGGGTTAGGGTTAGGGTTACGGTTAGGGTTAGGTTTATGGCTACTGCTAGGCCAAGGCCTAGGGTTAGGGTTATGGTTAGGGTTAGGGTTAGGGTCAGGGTTAGTGTTAGAGTTAGAGTTAGGGATAGGGTTAGGGTTAGGGTTAGGGTTAGGGTTAGGTTTGGGTTAAGGTTAGGGTTAGGGTTAGGGTTAGGGTTAGGGTTCAGGTTAGGGTTAGGGTTTGGGTTAGGGTTAGGGTTAGGGTTAGGGTTAGGGTTAGGGTTAGGGTTAGGGTTAGGGCAATTGCTACTGCTAGACCATGGCCTATGGCAAAATCTAGGGCTAGGGGTAGGGTTAGGGTTAGGGTTAGAGTTAGGATTAGAGTTAGGGTCAGGTTTAGGGATAGGGTTAGGGTTAGGGTTAGGGCTAGGATTAGGATTAGGGTTAGTGATAGGGTTAGGGTTCGGGTTCGGGTTCGGGTCAGTGTTAGGTTTGAAGTTAGGGTTAGGGTTAGGGTTAGGGCTAGGATTAGGATTAGGGTTAGTGATAGGGTCAGGCTTAGGGTTAGGATTAGGGTTAGGATTAGTGTTAGGGTTAGGGTTATGGCTACTGCTAGGCCAAGGCCTAGGGCGAGATCTAGGGCTAGGTTTAGGTTTAGGTTTAGGCTTAGGTTTAGGGTTAGGGTTAGGGTTAGGGTTAGGGTAAGGGTTAGGGTTAGGTTCAGGTGTAGGCTTAGGGTTAGGGTAAGGGTTAGGGTTAGGGTTAGGGTTGGGGTTAGGGTTAGGGTTAGGGTTAGGGTTAGGGTTAGGGTTAGAGTTAGGGTTAGGGTTAGGGTTAGGGTTAGGGTTAAGGTTAGGGTGAAGGTTAGGGTTAGAGTTAGGGTAAGGGTTAGGGTTAGGGTTAGGGTTAGGGTTAGGGTTAGGGTTAGGGTTACGGTTAGATTTAGGGTTAGGGTAGGGGTTAGGGTTAGGGTTAGGGTTAGGGTGAGGGTTAGGGTGAGGGTGAGGGTGAAAGTTAGGGTTAGGGCTATGGCTACAGGTAGGCCAATGCCTATGGCGTGATCTAGCGGTAGGGGTTAGGGTTAGGGTTAGGGTTAGGGTTAGGGTTAGGGTTAGGGTTAGGGTTTAGGGTTATGGTTAGGGTTAGGGTTAGGGTTGGGATTAGGGTTAGGGTTAGGGTTAGGGTTAGGGTTAGGGTTATGGCTACAGGTAGGCCAATGCCTATGGCGTGATCTAGCGGTAGGGGTTAGGGTTAGGGTTAGGGTTAGGGTTAGGGTTAGGGTTAGGGTTAGGGTTAGGGTTTAGTGTTATGGTTAGGGTTAGGGTTAGGGTTGGGATTAGGGTTAGGGTTAGGGTTAGGGTTATGGCTACAGGTAGGCCAATGCCTATGGCGTGATCCAGGGGTAGGGGTTGCGCTCGGGTTAGGGTTAGGGTTAGGGTTAGGGTTATTCTTAGTCTTAGTCTTAGTCTGAGGTTTAGGGTTAGGGTTTGGGTAAGGGTAAGGGTTAGGGTTAGGGTTAGGGTTAGGGTTGGGGCTAGGGTTAGCGATAGGGTTCAGGTTAGGGTTAGGGTTAGGGTTCGACTTAGGGTTAGGTTTAGGGTTAGGGTTAGGGCTAGGATTAGGATTAGGGTTAGTGATAGGGTCAGGTTAGGGTTAGGGTTAGGGTTAGGGTTAGGGTTAGGGTTAGGGTTAGGGTTAGGGTTAGGGTTAGGGTTTTTTTTGGTTTTGGGTTTGGGGTTTTTGGGGGGTTTGGGGTTTGGGGGGGGGGTTGGGGGTTGGGTTTGGGGGTTTTGGGGGTTTTGGGGGTTGGGGGGTTTGGGGGGGGGGGTTGGGGGGGGGGTGGGTTGGGGGGTTTGGGGTTTGGGGGGTTGGGGGTTTTGGGGGTTTTGGGGTTTTTTGGGGGGGTTGGGTTGGGGGTTTTTGGGGGGGGTTTGGGTTGGTTGGGGTTTTTGGGGGAAAGGGGGGGGCTGGGGGGGTTTTGGGTTTGGGTTTTGGGTTTGGGTAAACGTTTCGGGTTTACGGTTTTTGGGGTTTGGGGTTTCGGGTTTTGGGGTTTCGTTAAAGGGTTTTGGGGTTTTAAAGGTTTGGGTGGGGGTTTGGGTTAGGGTTCCGGTTTTGGGGTTTGGGGTTTGGTTTTGGGTTTTTTCTACTGCAAAGGGCAAGGCCTAGGGGGAAAGGGCCCATAAACCAGGGCTGGGGTAGGGTTAAAGGGGAGGGTTTTGGGTTTTGTGTTAGTGTTTGGGGTTTTGTTAGGGTTTTGGGTTTTGGGTTTGGTTAAAAGGGTTTGGGTTTGGGGTTTGGGATAGGTATAGGCCCTTTCTTAGGCCCTTTGCCTAGGGTTTTGGGTTAGGCTTTGGGTTTGGCTTAAAGGGTTTTGGGTTAGGGTTAGGTTTTGGTTAGGGGGGTTTGGGTTAGGGTTTTAAAGTTGGGGCTAAGGTTAGGTTTTAAGGGGATCAGGGTTAGGGTTAGGGGTTTGGGTTCCCGTTAAAGGGTTTGGGGTTTGGGTTTGGGGTAAGGGGGTTGGGTTTGAGTTAGTCTTTGTCTTAATTTTTAGTTTAGCCCCCCCCCCCCTTAGGGTTTGGTTGGGGGGAGGGTTAGGGGTTTGGTTTTTGTTTATTAATTTGTCTTAGTCTTAGTCCCTTTGTCTTAGACTTAGTCTTAGTCTTAGGGTTCGGCATAGGTTTTGGGGTTTGGTTTGGGGAAGGGGTTTGGGGTTAAAGGGTTTTCGGTTTGGTTAGGTTTAGGGGTTTTGGGTTTTGGGATTAAAGGGTTTTGGGTTTGGCCCTTTTGGGGTTTGGGGTTTGGGTTTGGGTTAGGGTTTGGGGTTTTTCAGTTAGGGTTTGGGTTAGGGGGAGGGTTTAAGGGTTTTTACTGGGAGGCCCCAAGGGCCCATGGCGAGGTCCACGGGAAGGGGTGGGGTAGGGTTAGGGTTAGGGCTAGGGTTTGTTTGGTTAAAGGGGTTTGGGGTTAGGTTTTTGGTTGGGTTAGGGCCCGGATTAAACTTAGGGGTTTGGGTTAAGGGGTTTGGGTTAGGGTTGGGGTTAGGGGGTTTGGGGGAGGGGAGGGGGAAAGGGGGAGGGGAGGGTTAGGGTTAGTCCCTTTTGGCTTAGTCCCTTTAAATTTGGGTTTAAGGGTTTTGGGTTAGGGTTTTGGGTTTGGGTTTGGGTTAAGGGGTTTGGTTTGGGGGTTTGTGGGTTTGGGGTTTGGGTTAGGGAAAAGTTTAGGCTTAGGGGAAAGGGTTTGGGGTTAAAGGGGTTTGAGTTTTGGGTTAAAGTTAGGGGTTTGGGGTTTGGGTTAAAGGGGTTTGGGTTTTTGGGGGTTAAAGGTTTTGTGTTAGGGTTAGGGTTTGGGGGTTTGGGGTAAGTTTAAAGGTTTTGTGACAGGGGGTTTGGGTTTTTGGGTTTTTTTTTAGGGGTTTGGTTTAGGTTTGGGTTAGGGGGTTTGGGTTTGGGTTAAAGGGGGAGGATTAGGGGTTTGGGTTATGGCTACTGGTTTGGCCAAGGGGGATGGGGGAGATTTAAGGGGTAGGTTTAGGGTTAGGGGAAAGGGTTTTTGGGTTTGGGGTTTGGGGGTTTGGGGTAGGGGTTTGGGGGATGGGTTTTTGGGTTAGGCTTAGGTTTTTGGGTTAGAATTTGGTTAGGATTAGGGTTTTCGGTTTTTGGGTTTGGGTTGGGGCTAGGGTTTTGGGGGTTTGGTTTAAATGGGTTAAAGGGGTTAAAGGGTTTGGGTTACGTTAGGGTTAGGGTTTTGGGTTTGGGAATTGCCACTGGGTAGGCCAAGGCGAAAGCGAGATGGGAGGGCAAGGGGTTTTGGGTTTTTGTTAGGGTTAGGAAATTGGGGGTTTGGGTGGTTTAGGGTTTGTGTTAGTGTTAGCTTTAGGTTTTTTAAAAATTTTTGTGTTATGGTTACGTTTGGGTTAGGGGTTTGGGTTACGTTACGGGTTTTTCGGTTTGGGTTTTGGGTTAAAGGTTTTGGGGTTTGGGTTTTTTTGGGTTTGGGTTTTGGGGTACGATAGGCCAAGGGCCCAAGGCAGGTGTAGGGCAAAGGGGGAGGGGTAAGGAAAGGGGAAGGGCTAGGGGTTTGGTTAGGGTTTCGGTTTTGGGTTTGGTTCGGTTTTGGGTTTGGGCTACTGCTAGGGCCAAAAAACCCCCCCCCCAAGGCGAGGTGAGGGCTAGGGCAAGGGGTAAAGGTTTGGGTTTAGGGTTTGGTCAGGGGCGGGCAGGTCAGGGTCAGGGTTAGGTTTTAGGGGTTTGGTTAGGGGTTAGGGTTAGTTTTTTTTTTTTTTTTTTTTTTTTTTTTTTTGTTTTTTTTTTTTTTTTTTTTTTTATTTTTTTTTTTTTTTTTTTTAGTTTTTAAGTTGGTTTTTTTGGGTTTTTTGTTTTGGGGTTTGGGTT
>JAWVWN010006445.1:612500-639234 GCA_037367305.1 Phrynocephalus vlangalii
AGGGTTAGGGTTAGGTTTAGGGTTAGGTTTAGGTTTTGGTTTAGGGTTAATGTTAGGGTTACTGTTAGGGTTATGGTTATGGTTAGGGTTAGGGTTAGGATTAGGGTTAGGGTTAGGGTTTGTGTTAGGGTTAAGATTAGCGTTAGGGTTAAGGTAAGGTTTAGGTTTAGGGTTAGTGTTAGGGTTAGGCTTAGGGTTCGGGTTCGGGTTCGGGTTCGGGTTCGGGTTCGGGTTAGGTTTAATGATAGGGTTAGGATTAGCGTTAGGGTTAGGGTTAGGGTTAGGGTTAGGGTTAGGTTTAGGGTCAGGGTTAGGGTTAGGGTTAGGGTTAGGGTTAGGGTTAGGGTTAGGGTTAGGGTTAGGTTTCAGGGTACGGTTAGGGTTACGGTTAGGGTTACGGTTAGGGTTATGGTTAGGTTTAGGGTTAAGATTAGGGTTATGGCTACTGGTAGGCCAAGGCCTATGTCGAGATCCAGGGCTAGGGTTAGGGTTAAGGTTAGGGTGAGGGTTAGGCATAGTGTTAGGCATAAGTTTAGGGTTAGGGTTAGGGTTAGGGTTAGGGTTAGGGTTAGGGTTAGGGTTAGGGTGAGGGTGAGGGTGAGGGTGAGGGTGAGGGTGAGGGTTAGGGTGAGGGTTAGGGTTACGTGTAGGGTTAGTGTTAGGGTTAGTGTCAGGGTTTGGGTCAGGGTCTGGGTCAGGGTCAGGGTCAGGATCAGGGTTAGGGATAGGGTTTGGGTTAGGGTTAGGGTTAGGGTTAGGGTTAGGGTTATGGCTACTGCTAGGATAAGGGTTAGGTTTAGGGTCAGGGTTAGGGTTAGGGTTAGGGTCAGGGTTAGGGTAAGGTTTAGGTTTAGGGGTAGGGTTAGGTTTAGGGTTAGGGTTAAGGTTAGTGTTCCGGTTAGGGTTCCGGTTAGTGTTAGTGTTAGTGTTAGTGTTAGTGTTAGTGTTAGTGTTAGGGTTAGGGTTAGGGTTAGGGTTAGGGTTAGGGTTAGGGTTAGGGTTAGGTCTAGGGTTAGGGTTAGGGTTAGGGTTAGGGTTAGGGTTAGGGTTAGGGTTAGGGTTAGGGTTAGGGTTCAAGTTAGGGTTAGGGTTACGGTTTGGGTTAGGGTTTGGGTAAGGGTTAGTGTTAGTGTTAGTGTTAGGGTTCGGGTTCGGGTTCGGGTTCGGGTTCGGGTCAGGGTTAGGGTTAGGGTTAGGGTTAGGTTTAATGATAGGGTTAGGATTAGGGTTAGGGTGGGGGGTAGGTGTAGGGGTAGGGTCAGGGTTAGCATTAGGGTTACGGTGACGGTGATGGTTAATGTAAGAGAAAGGGTTAATGTTAGGGTTAGTTAAAGGGTTAGGGTTAGGGTTAGGGTTAGGGTTAGGGTTATGGTTAGGGTTAAGGTTAGGGTTACTGTTAGGGTTAGGGTTAGGGTTAGGGTTAGGGTTAGGGTTAGGGAAAAGTTAAGCAAAAGAATGCATATAATTTGTCAACTGCTCAAAAGCTTTGCTTAATAGAATTATGAGAAAGAGATAACAAGAATTGATTCTGCTCTCTGTAAAGTTAAAAAGTTTTGTGTGGAAGTAAATTGAACAGAGAAGAAGGATGCATGTCATGTGTGTGTCCTGTTTCAGTATAAGGACAAAATAATATGATATGTAAAGGACATCAAGTGTTTCCATAATTAATAAGCTGTCTCTTTAAGAAATATAAAACCCGAACCCGAACCTGAACCCGAACACTAACACTAACCCGAACCCAAATCCGAACCAAATTCAGAACCCTAACCTGAACGCAAACCCGAAACCGAACCCGAACCTGAAAAGGAACCCTAACACTAACCCGAACCAGAACCGTAATCCTAACTTTAATCCTAACGCGAACACTACCCTGAACCTGAACCTGAACCAGAAACCAAACCCAAACCGAAACCCAAACCCTAACCTGAACCCGAACCCGAACATGAACCTGAATCCTAACCCTAATCCTAAAGTGAACCCTAAGGCGAACACTACCCCGAACGTGAACCCAAACACTAACCAGAACCCAAACCCAAACCCAAACGCAAAACCTAACCCTAACCCTAACCGTAACCCTAACATGAACCCGAACACGAACCCAAACCCAAATCCAAACACAAACCCGAACCCGAACCAGAACCAGAACCAGAACCCGAACCCAAACCAGAACGAGAACCTTACTTACTTTCTTTATTTGCGGTCTTTGACCAAAATATAACAGCAACAGTCTAAACTGGGAATAACAATAATACAATAATACAAATAATACACACACACGAGCAAAGAAGCCCACACTAAAATTAATAATCCTATGAGCTACATAAAATAAATTTAAAGATATAAACATCAATACTACGGCTTAAAATTCCTATATAAAATATTTTTTTTAAAAAAAATAAAAGGTTAGTTTTAAAATTTCTAATTTAAAAAAAAAATTAAATTATAAACTATAAAAGGCTCAAAATGAGCACACTCTAGGGATCAATGGTGGAAAAACATATAATGGCAATCCATGGCTGCCACACAAAACTTAGGCTGCTTTTACACGACCCCTAAAATCCACTGGGAACTTAAATGCAGATCCCCCCAACGTGGTTTTGTTCTGCTTCCTGTGGTCCCACCTCCTGCACTCTGGTTCTATTCAGGTCAGGTTTTTAATGCGGTATAAAACCATAAAAGTCATTAAAAGTCATTAAAACATGATTGCAAAATTGTAGAGTTACAAAACAATGTAGATATAACAATATCCATAGAAATATTAAAACAAAAAAAGAAACTAAACCAGTAAAAGAAAATAGATAATTTTCTAGTTAAAACTAGCCCACCTCCTTAGAATGGAATTTAATCAGGTATAAGCAGAATTTGGCTATTTGTTTGGTAATAAAAGAGTTTTCATCACTTAAAAGTCTTTCCAGGGCCATCTCGTTTGGGTCTACTGTAAGTCTATCTAAGCATGGGTGAATGAATCTCTCTCTATAAAGATTATGAAGAGGACAACAAAAAAACATATGTACCATAGATTCCACCTCCCTTTGGGAGCACATGCAGCGTCTATCTTCATAGGGAATTTTCTTATATCTCCCTTCTAAAACCATTGAAGGAATAACTGAACAGCGGGCTAAAGTGAAGGCTCTCCGATAAGCAGGCTCTTCTAGTTGTAAGAGATAGTTGGCCATTCTCATAACATATCTGGTCTCCATAGGAGCCCTAAACAAAGGGGATTGTGCTATATCTCGTTGGCGCTCAATGTCTTGGGTCCTTTGTTTAATAAGTGCTTTGGCCTGTGTAGTACTCTGAACCAATAGGTCATCTATTGAGAGCCCCATAGATTCTAATTTTCTTTTTAAAGTTTGTATCCACCTAGGTTGAAAAGGGTCTTGGTTTATTAAAGGGAGAAGGCCTTTTTGGTCTGAGAAGCTCTTAAGCCACTGACAAACAGAGGCAATAAGTATTCTGGCTTCTAGTTTCATTTGACCCAGTTCTAATCGTATCAAAGTGTTGGAAACACCTGGAGGGACTTGTAAGATAGAACGGAAGAACTTGGATTGTACCTTCTCTAACACAGCCAGATCAGCCAGAGATATTCCTGTATAGGTGCCATATAGGAGCTGAGCTACGACTTTGTGTTGGTACAGCCTTAATGCTGCTGGAACAAAGAGACCTCCCTTTGTTCGGAAGAATCTCACAATAGCATTAGCAGACTGCTCAGCCTTCTCAGCTCTCCAATTACAGTGTGCATTGTTAGCCCCAGATTCTTGCACGATCACCCCCAGATAGGTGAATTTATGCACTTGCTCAACTTTCTTCCCTTTTATTATCCAAGATCTTATTTTTGGCCGTCTGCCGAAGGCCATCACTTTTGTTTTATCACAATTAATAGTCAAGTGTTCTTTATCACAGTAGGCTGTGAAGCTATCCAAGGCCCTTTGGAGACCTACTGGAGACCTTGATAGAATAACAGTATCATCAGCGTAAATCAGTATTGGGAGGTGCCGTGAAGCAAGCTTTGGTGGGTGAAATTTTAAGTCACTCATATGCTTCACCATATTGCTTATATAATAGATGAACAATGTGGGTGCCAACAGGCAGCCTTGCCTGACTCCCTTGGAGGTTTTGATAGAATTTGTTAGTAAGCCTTGTGGGTTACATCTTACTTTAAGGTATGTTTCCTGATGGAGGGCTTGGATAAGGTAAAGAAGTCTTTTGTCAATGCTAGAAGAGCCTAGTTTTTGCCATAACCTCTGCCTTGAGATAGAGTCAAAGGCGGCCTTCAGATCTATAAATGCAGCATATAGGGAGATTGGGCCTTTAGAGGCATATTTTTCAATTAATTGTTGGAGTATCAGACAGTGCTTGTGACAGGGAGGAAGAAGGAACAGATGTGGGTCTGTCCGCTCAGACAGCTGTGACACGGGATGAGGAGAAGAAGGCGTTGAGTGACACCCACGGGGAAGAAGAAGGAGAACCATTTTTGGATAATGTAGAGGAGGTTGAGGAAGATAGGCATGAAGAGAATTATGGAGGGAGGTGGGGCCCCACCAGAATTACAGCTGGCTTTATGGCGGTAGTTCAGAGGGTAATGACGTGGGAAGCATTGAAGGAAGAAATGGAGGGATTCAGTATAAAGATGAATGATAAAAAGGTTCAGACAGATGAGAAGGGAGAAACAGTAAAGGAAGATAAGGAAGTACAGACGGAAGACTGGAGGGTGGGAGGAAGGGATAAGAAAATACAAGTAGGAGGGAGATATGGAGATATGTCAGTAGGGTTATATTGGCATGTAGGAGTTCAGGTGAATAGAGACCTTGAGAGAGTGTTTAAACAGACAGGAACTCAAACCGAGAATAGAGTAAGTAGGATACTATATAGGGAAGTTAGTGTTCAAACAGAGGAGCGGGAGAGTGGAAAGGAATCTCGTGAAGGGAGGGGGTCGCGAGAGACGGGGGGAGAGAGTCGGTTAGGGAAGGGGTACCGGGGAGAAGGGATATCTTAAGGAAGGTGGAGACGGGATTGCCATTACCCACACCTGAATTTCCTCCCCGCTTCCCTTGGAGGGGCAATATTCCAGAAGTGAGGGATGATAAAGGAAATCAGGCAATAAATCCACCGAGATGGATACCAGGTTGGGGCTGGAGCCTAAGCCCGGAAGGGTCACACCCGTATTGCGGGGTACATTGCGGGAATCTTGTGGCAGCACCTCCGAAAGCTCACCCCAAATAAGAAGTAATGTATCTCAACAAAGAAACCTGTTATTTGATAGTTCGTTTGAACCCAACTTTGATATTCCGGTGTTATCTCCCGTTGGAGATGTTTGTATTAACAAAGAAACAGAGAAGACTGGAGTTAGAGATTTAAATAAAGATTCGTTTATTTTCCAAGAAAATGGAAAGTCTGTGTCCAATCCTTCAAGATTAAATATAGAAACTGACTATGAACCCTCACAAACTGGCGCCCAACGTGAGAGAGACACAGATACATGGATGGAGGAAAAAATGTGGCTAAAACAGACTTTACAACGACAGGATAAGGTTATGGAGTTACTATCGGAACAAACAAGATACCTCATGAAACAAATAGAGCAACGAGATAAAACATTAAACGAAAGCAAATCACATAAACCACACTCCGAGGAAACTCGACAACAAGCCAACACAGCCATTTTCCCAACAAAAATACAAAAAATGCGAGATACAGACGACATAGAAGCCTATCTGAACACATTTGAAAGAATAGCAAGGGCTGCAAAATGGCCAAACGAACAATGGGCTCTCATATTAATGCCAGGATTAACAGGAGAACTACAGAGTATTGTAGACTCCCTGAGCACAGAGGATGCTTGCAACTATGAAAAAGTAAAGAAAACAATTTTATTAACTTGCAACATAACAGAAGAAGCTTACCGGAAAAAATTCCGTGAACTCAGGCTGCAGTCAGGAATTCATCCAAGACCTCTGGCACAACGCATGCGGGCAAACGTGGTAAAATGGATGCGACCCGAAAGCCGCACAATGGACGAAGTAATAGATGACATAGTGATTGAACACCTACTTAATACAGCAAGTGTATCTGTAAATAATTGGGTAAGGAGGAACAACCCAAACACTTTAGAAGAAGTAATACAGTTATTGGAAAATTACAATAATAACAATGAACGGCCATACACATCTCGCGAGATGAGAACTCAAGATACAACACGCGAGATAAAGATGACGGACAATTTCCGGGACAGGATGATGACGTCATTACAGAGAGACAGACCACGAGGACCGGCTCCACAAGACGCACGGAGTAAACAACAGGGGAAAATCGACCAAGGAGACACCTTAAAGGGCCAAAAGACAGGACCTTGGAGCCCGATGGACAGACAACAGACAGGAAAACAACAAGTAAATCCTCAAAAACTATTATCATGCTTTATATGCGGGGCGACAACACATTTCAAGAGGGAATGCCCCTATAGGGATTGCGCATGGGGCCTAACGAGGCCTGATAGATCTGAGGATAATATAGAACAACCAGGAAAAGGATGGGAAATAACTGCCATAGTGAATGGAGAAAACAAAACAGCATTAATTGACACTGGCTGTGGGCAAACGCTAGTAAGAAACATAAAAGGAACTCCAGGAAAAGATTTCATAAATGTACAATGTATTCATGGAGACACAAAACGATATGGAACTATGTGGGCGGATGTGGTGGTCATGGGGACAAAACAAAGACTGAAAGTGGGCATTGTTCCAACTTTGGCAAAAGAAATGTTATTAGGTCGAGATTGGCATTGTATTAATGATTTAATGTTAAAACAGGACACCATGTATTGTGATGCTGACCAAGCTGACGACACAAAATGGAAGGAGATGGTGGAAGCCAAAAGAGACAGGGTGAGCCATTGGCAACAGAATGATGAATCTTTGATAAAGGTGATAGAAAATGTACAAGCAGAGGGAACTATACCATTAGGACAAACTGGGTATGAAATGCGCAAGGGCATACTATATTACATTAACAAACAAGGCAATGATAGTCTTATAGTACCTTCAGCCTGGAGAAACAATATCCTAGCGTTATCACATGATTTACCACTGGCAGGACATTTAGCAACTGAAAAAATGCTGGCGAGAATTAAAAACCGATTTTGGTGGCCCACAATGAACTTAGATGTAGAACAATATTGTAAAACATGTAAACAATGTCAATTAACACAAGCTAAACCAGCAAAAGGGGCACATATGATTCCTATGCCATTGATAGACAAACCCTTCAAGCGAATAGGCCTAGATATTGTAGGACCTTTATATAAATCGGCTGGGGGACATACACACATCTTAGTATTGGTGGATTACGCCACAAGATACCCAGAGGCCATACCTTTACGATCTACCTCAGCAAAAGTCTTAGCAAGAGAATTACTACAATTTTTCTCACGCATGGGGTTCCCAGACGAAATACTGACGGATCAAGGGACAAATTTTATGAGTTGGACCATGAAAGAGATGTGGAAAATATTGGACATACGTCCAATACGCACAACAGTTTACCACCCACAGACGAATGGTCTGGTGGAAAGGTTTAACAAGACATTAAAATCAATGCTGAGAAAAATTGTGGGAGAAAATCCAAAAAAATGGCACCTTATGTTAGCACCACTAATGTTTGCAGTAAGAGAGGTGCCCCAAGCTTCCACAGGATATTCACCATTTGAATTACTATATGGTCATAACCCACGTAATGTATTAGATTTAATAAGAGAAAGGTGGGAAGAGGGAGAAGATACAGCTGAATGTGTGGTGAAATATGTAATAGATATGAGAGAGAAATTGAGGAACGCTGCTGAACTAGCACAACATAATTTAGCAAGACAACAAGCATATCAAAAACAGAGATATGATCGAACTGTCAAACCTAGAGAATTAAAACCAGGACAGAAAGTATTGCTACTATTACCTGTTGAACATTCAAATTTGTTAACTAGATGGCAAGGACCTTATAAAGTTCTTAGAAAAATCAATAACGTAGATTATGAAATAGAAATGCCAGATAAAAAGAAACAAAAAGGGATATATCATATTAATTTATTAAAAGCTTGGGAAGATAAAGAAACCTTTTGGGCAGAAGTGGAACAAGATGATTTAGGACCGGAAATAATAAAGGGAAAAGGGACAATAGAAATATGTCAAGAATTAACCCCCAACCAGTTAGCAGATATACAAGAAATACAACATGATTTTGAAGACATTTTTTCAGACAAACCAGGTCATACCACGTGGACAGAACATTCTATCATAACGCCAGAAGGAGTTGTAGTTAGAGACCAAGGTAGAATGTGGCCTAGACATCTGGTACCGATAATTGATGAAGAAGTACAAAAAATGATCTCGTTAGGAATTATAGAACCGTCTACTAGTCCTTGGAGAAGTCACCCCGTAGTGGTACCCAAACCTGATGGGTCCATTCGATTCTGTATAGATTTTCGGAAAATTAATAACGTATCAAAGTTCGATGCCTATCCGATGCCACGCATCGATGACATGTTGGATAAATTAGGAGAGGCGGCCATTTTATCCTCGCTAGACTTAACAAAAGGGTACTGGCAGGTACCATTAAGGTCAGGTGACAAAGAGAAAACCGCTTTCGCCACACCAGGGGGTCTCTTCCAATTCCGATATATGCCATTTGGCCTCCATGGGGCAGGGGCAACTTTTCAAAGATTAATGGACAAGGTATTAAACCCTTGTCGAGAGTTTGCAACAGCGTACATAGATGACATTATAATATTTAGTCCGTCTTGGTCAGAACATGTACGACATCTTAAAAGGGTACTAACAAGACTGCGGGAAGCTGGGTTAAAAATCAATCCCTCTAAATGTAAGATTGCTAGAAAAACAATCCAATTCCTAGGATTTACAGTAGCAGGAGGAAAAATCATGCCACAGGAAGAAAAAGTAGATAAAATGACTGATTGGCCAATCCCAAAAACTAAAAAAGAAGTCCAACAATTTTTAGGACTTGCGGGATATTACAGACAATTCATAAGAAATTTCTCAGCATTAGCTGCACCTCTGACAGACCTGACAAGAAAAAACAAACCCAAAAGAATTAGATGGGGAGATAAGGAACAGTCAGCATTTAACACACTGAAAGACAAATTATGCTCTTATCCAGTACGATATGCACCGGATTTCAAATATCCGTTCATAGTACAGACGGATGCCTCAGATAGGGGAATTGGAGCCGTGCTGGCACAAAAAATTAAGGGAGAGGAACATCCAATCACGTTCATTAGCAGAAAATTAAAGGACAAGGAACTTAAATATTCAACTATAGAGAAAGAAGCGTTAGCAGTAAAATGGGCCGTAAATACGTTGAAATATTATTTGTTAGGATCAACATTCACTCTGATAACTGATCATGCCCCACTGGTTTGGCTCAATCGCATGAAAGACTGTAACCCACGACTCACAAGATGGTATTTAAGTTTACAACCATTTGCGTTTGAAATTCAATATAAAAAAGGGAAAGAGAATACTAATGCGGATTATCTTTCCCGGCAGGGATCCTGGGCTCAAGACCCCTCCCCGCGGACAACCCACTTGCCGGGGGGGGGTGTGTGACAGGGAGGAAGAAGGAACAGATGTGGGTCTGTCCGCTCAGACAGCTGTGACACGGGATGAGGAGAAGAAGGCGTTGAGTGACACCCACGGGGAAGAAGAAGGAGAACCATTTTTGGATAATGTAGAGGAGGTTGAGGAAGATAGGCATGAAGAGAATTATGGAGGGAGGTGGGGCCCCACCAGAATTACAGCTGGCTTTATGGCGGTAGTTCAGAGGGTAATGACGTGGGAAGCATTGAAGGAAGAAATGGAGGGATTCAGTATAAAGATGAATGATAAAAAGGTTCAGACAGATGAGAAGGGAGAAACAGTAAAGGAAGATAAGGAAGTACAGACGGAAGACTGGAGGGTGGGAGGAAGGGATAAGAAAATACAAGTAGGAGGGAGATATGGAGATATGTCAGTAGGGTTATATTGGCATGTAGGAGTTCAGGTGAATAGAGACCTTGAGAGAGTGTTTAAACAGACAGGAACTCAAACCGAGAATAGAGTAAGTAGGATACTATATAGGGAAGTTAGTGTTCAAACAGAGGAGCGGGAGAGTGGAAAGGAATCTCGTGAAGGGAGGGGGTCGCGAGAGACGGGGGGAGAGAGTCGGTTAGGGAAGGGGTACCGGGGAGAAGGGATATCTTAAGGAAGGTGGAGACGGGATTGCCATTACCCACACCTGAATTTCCTCCCCGCTTCCCTTGGAGGGGCAATATTCCAGAAGTGAGGGATGATAAAGGAAATCAGGCAATAAATCCACCGAGATGGATACCAGGTTGGGGCTGGAGCCTAAGCCCGGAAGGGTCACACCCGTATTGCGGGGTACATTGCGGGAATCTTGTGGCAGCACCTCCGAAAGCTCACCCCAAATAAGAAGTAATGTATCTCAACAAAGAAACCTGTTATTTGATAGTTCGTTTGAACCCAACTTTGATATTCCGGTGTTATCTCCCGTTGGAGATGTTTGTATTAACAAAGAAACAGAGAAGACTGGAGTTAGAGATTTAAATAAAGATTCGTTTATTTTCCAAGAAAATGGAAAGTCTGTGTCCAATCCTTCAAGATTAAATATAGAAACTGACTATGAACCCTCACAGTGCTCCATTGTCGCTCTTCCTCCTCTAAAGCCTGCTTGTTCTAATGGAATGCATTCTTCTTGCTCAAGCCATAATTCTAGTTTTTCTAAGAGATGTCTTGTGTATAGCTTACTAATGATGTTTAGCAGGCTGATGGGTCTATAGTTTGCTGGGTCTTTCTTATCACCTTTCTTATAAATTGGAACCACAATAGCCATCCCCCATTGCTTGGGAATCCGGCCAGATTGGTCTATAAATGTGAATAATTCTGCTAGATAATGTGCCCACCAATCAACATTTTCTTTGAGGACTTCGGGTGGAATTCCATCCGATCCTGGAGCCTTTCCTATTTTTAGACGGCCAATATGGTCTTTTATCTCTCTTGGGCTGACTGGGGACCATATAGGCAGATTCCTTAGGTCTCCTATAGGAGTGCCTTGCACAGAATCATCATAGAGATTTTGAAAAAAAGTGGCCCATTTATTTGCTGGAACATGCATATCTAGTGGCGATGAATTCTTCGCCCTTCCAGCATTAATAAGTTTCCAAAACTGAGCTGAGTTCTTTTGTTTGGCTGACTGGATTAGCTCCTCCCATAAGTTCCTTACATGCTCTTTTTTCTTCCTCTGAATGGTGGTTTTATATAATTTCTTTTGAGCTAGCAGCTGAAGATGTATTTCAGGTCTTTCCTCCTGACCTTTGTTCAGGGACAGATGGTACAGGGTGTTAAGCTCTTTTTTAACTTGTACACATTCATGGTCAAACCAAGGTTTCGTGTTCCTATAAGCAGGGTATACTTTGTTCTCTGAAGGGACAGTCAAAACGGAGTTTACTTCCTGGGTCAAAGCCTGGAAGTTTACAAGAGGGTCTTGCTCTGGACTTAAGTTACTAAAGAGCAAGAGATGATATTGCAATTTCTCTGTAGTTAGTATTTCTTTCACTTTGGTACTACTGGTGCTAGACCATTTTAACCTTTTTCCTATAAGTTCTAGCTGTGGAGTATACTGGTCCTTTGGTTGTGTTGGATTCAGAGGAAGAGACAGTTTTAGGCTTAGTGGTAGGTGATCCCCTTCCAAGAATGGTAGAATTTTAAATGTTTTAATCCTAGGTAGTAAAACATTGCAGACAAGCATATAATCAATAGAACTAGCCCTCTTACCTGCCATAAAAGTATATTCACCTGGGCAGTCCCCATAGAATGCCCCATTAAGAATATAAAGCTCTCTCCTACGTGATAACTTAGCAAGGCATGCGCCTGCATAGTTCGCCTTTGGGTCTTTAGATGTGCGTGTAGACAGGAGTCCATAAGATTCCCCATATAGATCCTCTAAGACCAGATTATATTTCTTTGCTAGAAATATATCATTTGGTCCAACTCGGGCATTAAAATCACCTGCCAACAAGATTTCTGCTTCAGGACACCCAGCTAACAGATCTGATATATAGTTATCTAAGGCTGACCAGTTTTCTTCAATAGAGGATTTCTTTGTTCTAGGTGGAAGATAGGCATTTATTATAAGAAGGCTGCCGTTCACCCAGCTCATCAGTACGGCCATTGCCAGGTGGGCTAAAGGTGGTTTCAGAACACATTTTACCTTTAAGGTAGTTGAAACAAATATAACCAGCCCACCCATTAATCTTCCCGGACCTATCCCAGCAGATGCCTCTAAGTTAAAGGAATAATAACCATTCAGAAGAGGCGTTTCTGCTGTCCATGTTTCCTGCAGAAGGATAATGTCATACACTTTCTTTACGAAAGGAACATCCATATATGAGTGGAGGCAACGTTGCCATCCAGCTACATTCCAAGAGAGAATTTCAATTGTATTATCATCTGCCCTCATATGTTGTCTCAGTGACAGATTATTGTTTGAATCACTTTGGGGGAACAAAATGTGGTCATATTGAAAGGAAGCTTGGCTCATCTGATGATTTAGATCCCTCTGCTTATGAGTTGAGGGAGAGGTAAAAGGTGCTGGGGTTGAGCCAAGCTCACAATTGGAAAAATTTAAGAGTTCAGCTTTGCACATGGCTAAATTATTATCCCCAAGTCAGTCTCGCTGGAACCAGCCCCAATTATCCTTTGCATAATGTCTCTGCCACCAATAAGGAGGAGTTTCAGTAATTTGGTTGTTGAAGGTGTCCAAGCTTCTCTGAGTTTTGTTCCATTTTGTGTGTTTTGGTTTACTCCACACATTCTTCTTCCTTCTAGGATTTGGGACAGTGGGTCTAGGTCTGATCAACACTGGGATAGGCTTACTCATATAGTTGTCCAGCTTTGTAGATTCTTGGGAGGCTCCTATCAATTCAGAATTCTTCCTTAATGCCGACTGTTGTTGTTGAGCCTTTTCCTGTAAGTCTTGCTCCTTTGGGTGACTACCTCCCTCTTGCTTCTGGACATGGCTGGCAGGTGAAGGCATCTCTTCTACTGCTGTCCCCGACACTGGTGAGTGTCCCCCCTGTCTTTCTTTTAGCTTTAACTTCTTGTGATGTGAACTGGATTTACCCTGTTTGGATCTCTTAGGACGATCTCTGGGCTCTAGCAGTTTGAATAAAGGTTTAAAGTCCATCCTCCTGTTCCCCTTGGCATAATGGTTGCTATCTATTTTGCTTCTGCATTTCCTTTTCTCCATCGTTGACAGGGGTAGCTTCTTTTGTGAGGAGGGATCTTTCTTCTTGTCTTTTGTTCTTAGCCCACCATCATGCATCTCCACAGTTCTTTGTGTGGGACCCTTTACCTCAATGAGGGTGGAGCTGGTATAACTGGCAGCATCCCCTTCCGTGTCAACAATGGGTGGGATCAGGAGAGGTAATCTGGTTTGCATAATAGTTGATGGACCAGCACACAAAAGCAGCTCTTCCATATTTAACCCTGTGATTTTGTTGATAGTTTCAGGGGATAAGTTGTAGAATTCCATTTCGTCTGTTGGAGGCAGGTGGTCAACAACATTCTCCCTTTGCCCTGTACTCTGGGTTGTCAATTCAGGTGATTTTTTGGCTTCTAGCAAGCATCCAAGCATAGTCACAATAAGCTCTTTAATGTCCTTTAGTAGATCTCTAATTTCATCAACAGATTTCTGATTTAATGAGGGGTCATTGTCCCTAGTACAGGAGGGCGTGTCTAGGTTTGTAAATGATGCAGTGGTGTCTTTTTGCAAATTGTTGACCACAATATTCTCAATTGGACCCACAGGGGAGTATAACGTTTCAATTGTCCTAAGTTCACCAAAATCAGCATTTAAATTATTTTCCAAGTAGTTGCAATCCAGGATTTGATAGTCCTTCATAACACTTGCTGGTAAGTCTATTGACTGTGTTCCATACATCCCAGAAGGGGTCAGTCTGCTTTGATCCACCCTAGTTGTGGCAGGTTCCGCTCTTTTGAGATAATCAGTTATAGTGGTTTGCTTCATCTTGCTCGTTATTCTGCTGTAATCTTTAGCAGCAATCAGAGGCTTGTTCTTCCTCATAGATTGCATATGACACCTGAGGAGGGGGGAGGGAGGTGTAACAGGTCCCGAGCTACTCGCCCTGGCTTGCAGGGGAGTGAACAAATGCTCTCTACTACTGGTTTCTCTAAGGTCCGAGATAGGTGTAATGTCTATTGACATGGTCCTCTGAAGCTGAGATAATACTGGGGTAGGGAGGGAGACATCCAGAACTTCCTCCTGTTCACTGGGTGCAGAGGTTATCATTCTGACTACTTTGGTGTCTTCACAATTCTCTCCCCTCTCAGCTATCCTGGTGAAACAGCTGGCCCTAAGCTTAGGGTGGAAGCCTCTGTCCTACAGAGCTTTAATTAATCGCTGGCAAACAACTAATTCTATAACTCTGAGACAGTACCTTGAGCTTCCAGCTTTCTCTCTCATTCACGCAGCACTTCCCGATCTCTTCTGTGAAAAAAGCAGCTGCGGTAGTAGAAGGCTGTGGAAATTAGCAGGAGCAGGAGCAGTTGATGGAAAACCGGGTCCCGAGAGATATAACTCCTCCAGGCATTCCAATGTCCAAACACTCTTAACCTTGAGTGAGAGATAACTTCTTAACAAGATCTTAGGTTGAAGAAAAACTAGATAAGGAAAACTGTGCAAACAGTAGATATCTTAAAAGGGAGAGACAAGCAATGCTCCAGGCTCAAAACGCTGCTAGTCACACCCAGCCGGAACCAGAACCCAAACCCAAACCCTACATGAATCATGAAACAAGACACACACGTGAGATGCATCCTTCTCTGTTCAACTTACTTCCACACAAATCTGTTTTCTACTGGTCATGGTTCTATTAAACAAACTTTTGAGCAGTAGACAAATTAGATGCATTCTTTTGCTTAACTTTTCATATACTTTATATACAAAGATTTTTAAAATATTCTTCAGAACAACTCCAATATAAAAATTACAAGACAAGGTGTTTCTACGGTATATTCTGTTAAAAACATTTTGTATATAAGGAATATGTTAGGTTGAAGACAAGGAATTTTTCTGGGCTATATGTGATGCCAAAAACCATTGAATATGAAGAACATGATAAGGAGAGCCGAATGATGCACCTAGTATGTATATAGCTAAAAAGTTTAAAAAAGAGATGCTAAGCGTGTTTGTTGCATGTAAACCAAAATGCCTTTGTTTGTAAGGAATTTGTAAAGTTCAGCAGAACTATGCATTTTGATCTGGTGTATGTGAAGTTAAAATCCTTTTTATATAGAGAATCTAAAAAGTTGAGCAGTTCCACAACCAATTTGTAGTCTGATATTTCTTATAGAGAAAGCTTATTCCACAAATTGATTGTGGAACTGCTGAAATTTTCATGCAAATGGATGCATATAATTTGTCAACTGCTCAAAAGCTTTGTTTAATAGAATTATGAGAAATAGATAACAAGAATTGATTCTGCTTTCTGTAATGTTAAAAAGTTTTGTGTGGAAGTAAGTTGAACAGAGAAGAAAGATGCATGTCACGTGTGTGTCCTGTTTCAGTATAAGGACAAAATAATATATGTAAAGGACATCAAGTGTTTCCATAATAAATAAGCTGTCTCTTTAAGAAATATAAAACCCGAACCCGAACCCGAACCCGAACACTAACACTAACCCGAACCCTAACCCGAACCCAAATCCGAACCCAATTCAGAACCCTAACCTGAACCCAAACCCGAACCTGAAACCGAACCTGAAAAGGAACCCTAACACTAACCCGAACCAGAACCGTAATGCTAACTTTAATCCTAACGCGAACACTACCCTGAACCTGAACCAGAACCAGAACCCGAACCCAAACCCAAACCCAAACCCTAACCTGAACCCAAACCCGAACATGAACCTGAATCCTAACCCTAATCCTAAAGTGAACCCTAAAGCGAACACTACCCCGAACATGAACCCAAACACTCACCAGAACCCAAACCCAAACCCAAACGCAAAACCTAAACCTAACCCTAACCGTAACCCTAACATGAACCCGAACCCGAATCCGAACACGAACACGAACACAAACCCAAATCCAAACTCAAACCCGAACCAGAACCAGAACCAGAACCAGAACCCAAATCAGAACGAGAACCAGAACCCAAACCCAAACCCTAACCTGAACCCAAACCCTAACTCGAACCCGGACCCGGACCCGGACCCTAACCGTAAACCAAAACCAAACCCAAACTCAAACCCAAACCTGAACCCGAACCCGAACCCTAACCCTAACCCAAACCCGAATCCTAACCCTTAAAACGCGAACCTGAATTCGAACCTGAACCCAAAACCGAAACCGAAACCGAAAACCAAACCCAAACCCTTTTAATATAAATAATCTGAAAAGTTCAGCAGTTCCACAAACAATTTGTAGTCTACTTATATTTCATATAGATAAAGCTTAATTACAGACACACTTGATGTGCATGATTTCTCTCATCATACTTTTGACAAAAAATCCCTAACTTTACTTAAACTACTTGTCTTCTACATATTATATTCCTTATATTGAATGCTTAGAAAGAAAGCATTATAGCATTACATTTTGTAGTCTACTTATATTTCTTATAGAGATAGGGATAGCTTATTAACTACATGAAGCATGAAACAAGACACACACGTGAGATGCATCCTTCTCTGTTCAACTTACTTCCACAAAAATCTTTTTAAGATTACAGAAACCAGAATCAATTCTTGTTTTCTACTTGTCATGGTTCTATTAAATAAAGCTTTTGAGCAGTAGACAAATTAGATGCATTCTTTTGCTTAACTTTTCATATACTTTATATACAAAGATTTTTAAAATATTCTTCAGAACAACTCCAATATAAAAATTACAAGACAAGGTGTTTCTACGGTATATTCTGTTAAAAATATTTTGTATATAAGGAATATGTTAGGTTGAAGGCAAGGAATTTTTCTGGGCTATATGTGATGCCAAAAACCATTGAATATGAAGAACATGATAACGAGAGACAAATCATGCTAGTATGTATATAGCTAAAAAGTTTATAAAAGAGATGCTAAGCGTGTTTGTTGTATGTAAACCAAAACGCCTTTGTTTGTAAGGAATTTGTAAAGTTCAGCAGAACTATGCATTTTGTTCTGGTGTATGTGAAGTTAAAATCCTTTTTATATAGAGAATCTGAAAAGTTCAGCAGTTCCACAACCAATTTGTAGTCTACTTATATTTCTTATAGAGAAAGCTTATTCCACAAATTGATTGTGGAACTGCTGAAATTTTCATAAGCAAATGGATGCATATAATTTGTCAACTGCTCAAAAGCTTTGTTTAATAGAATTATGAGAAATAGATAACAAGAATTGATTCTGCTTTCTGTAATGTTAAAAAGTTTTGTGTGGAAGTAAGTTGAACAGAGAAGAAGGATGCATGTCACGTGTGTGTCCTGTTTCAGTATAAGGACAAAATAATATGATATGTAAAGGACATCAAGTGTTTCCATAATTAATAAGCTGTCTCTTTAAGAAATATAAAACCCGAACCCGAACCCGAACCCGAACACTAACACTAACCCGAACCCTAACGCGAACCCAAATCCGAACCCAATTCAGAACCCTAACCTGAACCCAAACCCGAAACCGAAACTGAACCTGAAAAGGAACCCTAACACTAACCCGAACCAGAACCATAATCCTAACTTTAATCCTAACGCGAACACTACCCTGAACCTGAACCTGAACCAGAACCCAAACACAAACACAAACCCAAACACAAACCCTAACCTGAACCCGAACTCGAACATGAACCTGAATCCTAACCCTAACCCTAAAGTGAACCCTAAAGCGAACACTACCCCGAACGTAAACCCAAACACACACCAGAACCCAAACCCCAACCCAAACGCAAAACCTAACCCTAACCATAACCGTAACCCTAACATGAACCCGAACCCGAATCCGAACCCAAACACGAACCCAAACCCAAATCCAAACTCAAACCAGAACCAGAACCAGAACGAGAACCAGAACCCAAACCCAAACCCTAACCTGAACCCAAACCCTAACTCGAACCCGGACCCGGACCCGGACCCTAACCCTAAACCAAAACCAAACTCAAACTCAAACCCAAACCTGAACCCGAACCCGAACCCAAATCCGAACCCAATTCAGAACCCTAACCTGAACCCAAACCCGAAACCGAAACCGAACATGAAAAGGAACCCTAACACTAACCCGAACCAGAACCGTAATCCTAACTTTAATCCTAACGCGAACACTACCCTGAACCTGAACCTGAACCAGAACCAGAACCCAAACCCAAACCCAAACCCAAACCCTAACCTGAACCCGAACCCGAACATGAACCTGAATCCTAACCCTAATCCTAAAGTGAACCCTAAAGCGAACACTACCCCGAACGTGAACCCAAACACTAACCAGAACCCAAACCCAAACCCAAACGCAAAACCTAAACCTAACCCTAACCGTAACCCTAACATGAACCCGAACCCGAATCCGAACACAAACACAAACCCAAACCCAAATCCAAACTCAAACCCGAACCAGAACCAGAACCAGAACCCAAACCAGAGCGAGAACCAGAACCCAAACCCAAACCCTAACCTGAACCCAAACCCTAACTCGAACCCGGACCCGGACCCGGACCCTAACTCTAAACCAAAACCAAACCCAAACTCAAACCCAAACCTGAACCCGAACCCGAACCCTAACCCTAACCCAAACCCGAATCCTTACCCTAAAACGCGAAGCTGAACTCGAACCTGAACCCGAAACCGAAACTGAAACCGAAAACCAAACCCAAACCCTTTTAATATAAATAATCTGAAAAGTTCAGCAGTTCCACAAACAATTTGTAGGCTACTTATATTTCTTATAGATAAAGCTTTATTACAGACACACTTGATGTGCATGATTTCTCTCATCATACTTTTGACAAAAAATCCCTAACTTTACTTAAACTACTTGTCTTCTCCATATTATATTCCTTATATTGAATGCTTAGAAAGAAAGCATTATAGCATTACATTTTGTAGTCTACTTATATTTCTCATAGAGATAGGGATAGCTTATTAACTACATGAAGCATGAAACAAGACACACACGTGAGATGCATCCTTCTCTGTTCAACTTACTTCCACACAAATATTTTTAAGATTACAGAAACCAGAATCAATTCTTGTTTTCTACTTGTCATGGTTCTATTAAATAAAGCTTTTGAGCAGTAGACAAATTAGATGCATTCTTTTGCTTAACTTTTCATATACTTTCTATACAAAGATTTTTAAAATATTCTTCAGAACAACTCCAATATAAAAATTACAAGACAAGGTGTTTCTACGGTATATTCTGTTAAAAACATTTTGTATATAAGGAATATGTTAGGTTGAAGGCAAGGAATTTTTCTGGGCTATATGTGATGCCAAAAACCATTGAATATGAAGAACATGATAAGGAGAGCCAAATCATGCTAGTATGTATATAGCTAAAAAGTTTATAAAAGAGATGCTAAGCGTGTTTGTTGTATGTAAACCAAAATGCCTTTGTTTGTAAGGAATTTGTAAAGTTCAGCAGAACTATGCATTTTGTTCTGGTGTATGTGAAGTTAAAATACATTTAAATAGAGAATCTGAAAAGTTCAGCAGTTCCACAACCAATTTGTAGTCTACTTATATTTCTTATAGAGAAAGCTTATTCCACAAATTGATTGTGGAACTGCTGAAATTTTCATAAGCAAATGGATGCATATAATTTGTCAACTGCTCAAAAGCTTTGTTTAATAGAATTATGAGAAATAGATAACAAGAATTGATTCTGCTTTCTGTAATGTTAAAAAGTTTTGTGTGGAAGTAAGTTGAACAGAGAAGAAGGATGCATGTCACGTGTGTGTCCTGTTTCAGTATAAAGACAAAATAATATGATATGTAAAGGACATCAAGTGTTTCCATAATTAATAAGCTGTCTCTTTAAGAAATATAAAACCCGAACCCGAACCCGAACACTAACACTAACCCGAACCCTAACGCGAACCCAAATCCGAACCCAATTCAGAACCCTAAACTGAACCGAAACCCGAAACCGAAACTGAAACTGAAAAGGAACCCTAACACTAACCCGAACCAGAACCATAATCCTAACTTTAATCCTAACGCGAACACTACCCTGAACCTGAACCTGAACCAGAACCCAAACCCAAACCCAAACCCTAACCTGAACCCGAACCCGAACATGAACCTGAATCCTAACCCTAATCCTAAAGTGAACCCGAAAGCGAACACTACACCAAACGTGAACCCAAACACTCACCAGAACCCAAACCCAAACCCAAACGCAAAATCTAACCCTAACCGTAACTGTAACCCTAACATGAACCCGAACCCGAATCCGAACCCGAACACAAACCCAAACCCAAATCCAAACTCAAACCCGAACCTGAACCAGAACCAGAACCAGAACCAGAACCAGAACCAGAACCAGAACACAAACCCAAACCAGAACGAGAACCAGAACCCAAACACAAACCCTAACATGAACTCAAACCCTAACTCAAACCCGGACCCGGACCCGGACCCTAAACTTAAACCAAAACCAAAACCAAACTCAAACCCAAACCTGAACCCGAACCCGAACCCAAATCCGAACCCAATTCAGAACCCTAACCTGAACCCAAACCCAAAACCGAAACCGAACCTGAAAAGGAACCCTAACACTAACCCGAACCCGAACCGTAATCCTAACTTTAATCCTAACGCGAACACTACCCTGAACCTGAACCTGAACCTGAACCAGAACCCAAACCCAAACGCAAACCCTAACCTGAACCCGAACCCGAACATGAACCTGAATCCTAACCCTAATCCTAAAGTGAACCCTAAAGTGAACACTACCCCGAACGTGAACGCAAACACTAACCAGAACCCAAACCCAAACCCAAACGCAAAACCTAACCCTAACCCTAACCGTAACCCTAACATGAACCCGAACCCGAATCCAAACCCGAACACGAACCCAAACCCAAATCCAAACTCAAACCCGAACCCGAACCAGAACCAGAACCAGAACCCAAACCAGAACGAGAACCAGAACCCAAACCCAAACCCTAACCTGAACCCAAACCCTAACTCGAACCCGGACCCGGACCCGGACCCTAACTCTGAACCAAAACCAAACCCAAACTCAAACCCAAACCTGAACCCGAACCCGAACCCTAACCCTAACCCAAACCCGAATCCTTACCCTAAAACGCGAACCTGAACTCGAACCTGAACCCGAAACCGAATTTGAAACCGAAAACCAAACCCAAACCCTTTTAATATAAATAATCTGAAAAGTTCAGCAGTTCCACAAACAATTTGTAGTCTACTTATATTTCTTATAGAGAAAGCTTATTCCACAAATTGATTGTGGAACTGCTGAAATTTTCATAAGCAAATGGATGCATATAATTTGTCAACTGCTCAAAAGCTTTGTTTAATAGAATTATGAGAAATAGATAACAAGAATTGATTCTGCTTTCTGTAATGTTAAAAAGTTTTGTGTGGAAGTAAGTTGAACAGAGAAGAAGGATGCATGTCACATGTGTGTCCTGTTTCAGTATGACAAAATAATATGAACCCTAACCCGAACCCAACCCGAACACTAACACTAACACTAACCCGAACCCTAACCCGAACCCAAATCCGAACCCAATTCAGAACCCTAACCTGAACCCAAACCCGAAACCGAAACTGAACCTGAAAAGGAACCCTAACACTAACCCGAACCAGAACCATAATCCTAACTTTAATCCTAACGCGAACACTACCCTGAACCTGAACCTGAACCAGAACCCAAACCCAAACCCAAACCCAAACCCAAACCCAAACCCAAACCCGAACCTGAACCCGAACCCGAACATGAACCTGAATCCTAACCCTAATCCTAAAGTGAACCCTAAAGCGAACACTACCCCGAACGTGAACCCAAACACACACCAGAACCCAAACCCAAACCCAAACGCAAGACCTAACCCTAACCGTAACCGTAACCCTAACATGAACCCGAACGCGAATCCGAACCCGAACACGAACCCAAACCCAAATCCAAACTCAAACCCGAACCAGAACCAGAACCAGAACCAGAACCCAAACCCAAACCAGAACGAGAACCAGAACCCAAACCCAAACCCTAACCTGAACCCAAACCGTAACTCGAACCCGGACCCGGACCCGGACATTAACCCTAAACCAAAACCAAACCCAAACTCAAACCCAAACCTGAACCTGAACCCGAACCCAAATCCGAACCCAGTTCAGAACCCTAACCTGAACCCAAACCCGAAACTGAAACCAAACCTGAAAAGGAACCCTAACACTAACCCGAACCAGAACCGTAATCCTAACTTTAATCCTAACGCGAACACTACCCTGAACCTGAACCTGAACCTGAACCTGAACCAGAACCCAAACCCAAACCGAAACCCAAACCCTAACCTGAACCCGAACCCGAACATGAACCTGAATCCTAACCCTAATCCTAAAATGAACCCTAAAGCAAACACTACCCCGAACGTGAACCCAAACACTAATCAGAACCCAAACCCAAACCCAAACGCAAAACCTAACCCTAACCCTAATGGTAACCCTAACATGAACCCGAACCCGAATCCGAACACGAACACGAACCCAAACCCAAATCCAAACTCAAACCAGAACCAGAACCAGAACCAGAACCAGAACCAGAACCCAAACCCAAACCAGATCGAGAACCAGAACCCAAACCCAAACCCTAACCTGAACCGAAACCCTAACTCGAACCCGGACCCGGACCCGGACCCTAACCCTAAACCAAAACCAAACCCAAACTCAAACCCAAACCTGAACCCGAACCCGAACCCTAACCCTAATCCAAACCCGAATCCTAACCCTAAAACGCGAACCTGAACTCGAACCTGAACCCGAAACCGAAACCGAAACCAAAAACCAAACCCAAACCCTTTTGATATAAATAATCTGAAAAGTTCAGCAGTTCCACAAACAATTTGTAGTCTACTTATATTTCTTATAGATAAAGCTTTATTACAGACACACTTGATGTGCATGATTTCTCTCATCATACTTTTGATAAAAAATCCCTAACTTTACTTAAACTACTTGTCTTCTACATATTATATTCCTTATATTGAATGCTTAGAAAGAAAGCATTATAGCATTACATTTTGTAGTCTACTTATATTTCTCATAGAGATAGGGATAGCTTATTAACTACATGAATCATGAAACAAGACACACACGTAAGATGCATCCTTCTCTGGTCAACTTACTTCCACACCAATCTTTTTAAGATTACAGAAACCAGAATCAATTCTTGTTTTCTACTTGTCATGGTTCTATTAAATAAAGCTTTTGAGCAGTAGACAAATTAGATGCATTCTTTTGCTTAACTTTTCATAGACTTTATATACAAATTTTTTTTATAATATTCTTCAGAACAACTCCAATATAAAAATTACAAGACAAGGTGTTTCTACGGTATATTCTGTTAAAAACATTTTGTATATAAGGAATATGTTAGGTTGAAGACAAGGAATTTTTCTGGGCTATATGTGATGCCAAAAACCATTGAATATGAAGAACATGATAAGGAGAGCCGAATGATGCACCTAGTATGTATATAGCTAAAAAGTTGATAAAAGAGATGCTAAGCGTGTTTGTTGTATGTGAACCAAAACGCCTTTGTTTGTAAGGAATTTGTAAAGTTCAGCAGAACTATGCATTTTGATCTGGTGTATGTGAAGTTAAAATCCTTTTTATATAGAGAATGTAAAAAGTTGAGCAGTTCCACAACCAATTTGTAGTCTGATATTTCTTATAGAGAAAGCTTATTCCACAAATTGATTGTGGAACTGCTGAAATTTTCATGCAAATGGATGCATATAATTTGTCAACTGCTCAAAAGCTTTGTTTAATAGAATTATGAGAAATAGATAACAAGAATTGATTCTGCTTTCTGTAATGTTAAAAAGTTTTGTGTGGAAGTAAGTTGAACAGAGAAGAAAGTTGCATGTCACGTGTGTGTCCTGTTTCAGTATAAGGACAAAATAATATATGTAAAGGACATCAAGTGTTTCCATAATAAATAAGCTGTCTCTTTAAGAAATATAAAAGCCGAACCCGAACACTAACACTAACCCGAACCCTAACCCGAACCCAAATCCGAACCCAATTCAGAACCCTAACCTGAACCCAAACCCGAAACCGAAACCGAACCTGAAAAGGAACCCTAACACTAACCCGAACCAGAACCGTAATCCTAACTTTAATCCTAACGCGAACACTACCCTGAACCTGAACCTGAACCAGAACCCAAACCCAAACCCAAACCCAAACCCTAACCTGAACCCGAACCCGAACAAGAACCAGAATCCTAACCCTAATCCTAAAGTGAACCCTAAAGCGAACACTACCCCGAACGTGAACCCAAACACTAACCAGAACCCAAACCCAAACCCAAACGCAAAACCTAACCCTCACACTAACCGTAACCCTAACATGAACCCGAACACGAATCCGAACCCGAACACGAACCCAAACCCAAATCCAAACTCAAACCCGAACCCAAACCAGAACAAGAACCAGAACCCAAACCAGAACGAGAACCAGAACCCAAACCCAAACCCTTAACTGAACCCAAACCCTAACTCGAACCCGGACCCGGACCCGGACCCTAACTCTAAACCAAAACCAAACCCAAACTCAAACCCAAACCTGAACCCGAACCCGAACCCGAACCCTAACCCAAACCCAAATCCTAACCCTAAAATGCGAACCTGAACTCGAACCTGAACCCGAAACCGAAACTGAAACCGAAAACCAAACCCAAACCCTTTTAAAAATAAATAATCTAAAAGTCAGCAGTTCCACAAACAATTGTAGTCTACTTATATTCTTAAAAGAAAGCTTATTCCACAAATTGATTGTGGAAACTGCTGAAATTTTCAAAACAAATGGGGGTGCTATAATTTTTCAACGCTCAAAAGCTTTGTTTAATAAATTATGAAAATAATAAACAAAATTGATTCTGCTTTTTATGTTAAAAAATTTTGTGTGGAAGTAATTAACAAAGAAGAAGGGCAGTCACGGGGGTTCCTGTTTCAGAAAAAGACAAAATAAAAATATATAAAAACATCAAGTGTTTCCAAAATTAATAACTGTCTCTTTAAAAAATATAAAACCCGAACCCAACCCAACCCTAACACAACACTAACCCGAACCCTAACCAACCCCAAACCCAACCCATTCAGAACCCTAACCTGAACCCAAACCCGAAACCGAAACTAACCTGAAAAGGAACCCAAACAAACCTAACCAAACCAAATCCTAACTTTAAAACCTAACCGAACACTACCCTGAACCTTTAACCTGAACCAGAACCCAAACCCAAACCCAAACCTAAACCCAAACCCTAACCTGAACCCGAACCCCCAACATAACCTGAATCCTAAACCCTAATCCAAAGTGAACCCGAAACGAACACTACCCCAAAAAGTGAACCAAACACTTTACCAAACCCAAAACCCAAAACCCAAACGCAAAACCAAACCCAACCTAACCGAAACCCTAAAAATAACCCAACCCGAAACCGTACCCAACACGAACCCAAACCCAAATCCAAACTCAAACCCGAACCAGAACCAAAACCGAACAAACCAGAACCAAACAAAAACCCAAACCAGAACGAGAACAGAAAACCCAAAACCCAAACCCTAACCTGAACCCAAACCCAACTCAAACCCGGACCCACCCAGAACATAAACCAAACCAAAACCATAACCAAAACCAAACCCAAACCCAAAACCTGAACCCGAACCCGAACCCAAATCCAAAACCCAATTCAGAACCCTAACCAACCCAAACCCGAAACCGAAACCGAACCTGAAAAGGAAACCTAACACTAACCCAACCAGAACCGTAATCCTAACTTTAATCCTAACGCGAACACTACCCTGAACCTGAACCTGAACCCGAACCAGAACCCAAACCCAAACCCCAAACCCCAAAACCCCAACCTGAACCCGAACCCGAACATGAACCTGAATCCTAACCCTAATCCTAAAGTGAACCCCAAAGTGACAAATAACCCCGAACGTGAACCCAAACACTAACCAAACCCAAACCCAAACCCAAACGCAAAACCTAACCCTAACCGTAACCATAACCCTAACATGAACCCCAACCCAATCCGAACCCAACACGAACCCAAACCCAAATACAAAAATCAAACCCGAACCCAACCCGAACCAAACCAGAACCAGAACCCCAACCAGAACGAGAACCAGAACCCAAACCCAAACCCTAACCTGAACCCAAACCCTAACTCGAACCCGGACCCGGACCTGGACCCTAACTCTAAACCAAAACCAAAACCAAATTCAAACCCAAACCTGAACCCGAACCCGAACCCTAACCCTAACCCAAACCCGAATCCTAACCCTAAAAAAGCGAACCTAACTCGAACCTGAACCCGAAACCGAATTTGAAACCGAAAACCAAACCCAAACCCTTTTAATATAAATAATCTGAAAAGTTCAGCAGTTCCACAAACAATTTGTAGTCTACTTAATTTCTTATAGAGAAAGCTTA
>JAWVWN010006448.1:0-35389 GCA_037367305.1 Phrynocephalus vlangalii
AGTGCAGTAGTAAGCAAATGCTTGTATGCGTGACTTCTATAGCTCAACTTTTTCTTGGTGCGAATTGGGGTTTTATGTTAAAAGGCCCTGAAAAGAAAATAAAAAGCCTTTAAGGACACCCATTTGCAGTGAATCCCCAAGTGGGGGGTTTTGTTGTTGTCTACCTCGTATTTCTACCCTATGTTGGGCTGAAACCCCCCATGAATTGCTCCCAGCCCCCATAACATGTGGAAGGTCCATTGGGTTTAGACAACAACATGTGAGGTGGGGGCATATCCCCAGCCCAAATTCTGGTGCCACCTATTTGCTAAGGCTCGTACTGTAGGGGCAGATTTTTTTTTTTTTCCTATCCAGCAAAACACTCTTTACTTTCTTCAAGAGATCTTAAGGCTCTTATAGCATTAAAGGGCCCCTTACACTTAAAAATTATTAAGCTTAAGTGCAAAATCAGGATCACTGAGCTCAGATTATGAGGCCTTTTACAACCCTCTGAGAACTACTCACAAATAATTCCCATTGATTTTAAACGGGCTGTACTCCCAGGTAAGTAGATACCTTCAGTATACCCTTTAAAATTTTTAAAAACCCCATATAAAGGGAAACCCATATTAATACCCCCAAATTTCCATTAGGTTTGGTTTTTTAAAGGGCCCATGCAAGACTTTTTTAACTTTTAGCTTACATGTCCCGGTAAAAAAAACATGCATTAAAGTGATGTGTCAATTACACCAGTGTGACAAACTTTCTTTTTAGCCAAGCATAACTCTTTGGTCAATTTCTGGCTTTCTCGGGCAATTTTTTTGGGTTTGGGGTCCAGCTTTTTCTGGCGGGGGGACAAAAAATACAAGCTAGCCCTTTCTTTTTGGGCTTCTTCACATGTGCAAAAGTAAAATGAAAAGGGGAATCAATGTTGTCTAACCTGTTTTTCCCCCTACCTCATCTGCTTGCTCCCAGGATTTAAAAAAACAAACCAAACTTTTGAATCGCACCCCCGGAAAAAGCTGAGCAAGAGGGTTGATGTTGGGACGGGACAAAGACTCAGCACCTGCCCCCCCCCCTTAAATCTTATGCTTTTAGTGTGCATGCCTTTAGCCAGAGATCCTGTATGCACTAAAAACTCACCCTTTGCGCACAATCTGAGGCTTTGACCCAGATAACAGTGCAGCAAAGAAGCGTCGGGGCTCCTCTATGACAGAAAAGCTACTTCTCACATATTTTTTAATGACGGTGTACAAAGCTGAAAGAGACATCCAAGGGGCCCCACAAGTTTGAATCATGGGAATCATAGAGCTGGAAGAGCCCCCTAAAGGGCCTTCCAGCCCAAACCCCCCCCCCCCAATAGGCATGCAGGAACCCCCACCAAGTCCCCTGACAGAGGGCCCACCCAGCCCTCTTAAAAACCTCCAAAAAAGGGGTTTTGGGAATGGATATTCCATGCCGGACAGCCCAAACCCGGGGGGAAAAAGTTCCCCTTTAATGTTCAGATGGAGTCTCTTTTTTCCTATATTTAAAAACCATTCCCCAAGTCCTAGTCTCTGAACCCCATGGAAAACAAAGCACCCCCCTCTTCAATATGACATCCTTTCAATTTTTTAAAACATGGCAAATTCATATCCCCCCCATGCCATCACTTTATTCTATGTGAAAAAAAGTATTTTAGTCATACATTTTTTATCTGAAAGAGTTTCCCCCCTTCTCCCTCCAAAAACTCAGAAGTGGGGAAACCTTTGGGCCTGGGGGACTGAAACTCCTCCAAGTCACCGTTCACTGCCCTGTGATGGCGGGGCTGCTCCCCCTTCTAGCTTGTTATGTAAAGGATCACCCTTTAGCGGGTTTACCAGATCAACACTGAAGAGTCGGTCCAAGTGTTTTTTTACAGCTGTGGGTGTGGGTTAAAATTGCACTACTGTCAGAAGAAAGCCCTCTTGATGGAAAGGGAGGCTTCTGTGGGCTTTTATTTATTTATTTAATATATTATTTATTTGATTTATATATTTTCCCCCTAAGTGCAACAGCTATTCGAGGGGTTCCCCAAAAGCCATAATTCAAAAAACAGGTACCTCAATACATAAAATGAAATTAAAACCCAAAAAGTAGTAAATAAAAACACGGGACCGTGGTAGAAATTTACAACAAAAAAAGGGCAGGGCGGAGGCGTAGAGTTGTTAAGGTCAAAGTGGAAGGCCTCCCTGAAAAACAAACTTTAAATTGTTTTTAAAAAATTTTTAAAGGAGGGGGCCCGGCTTGTCTCCAACAACAGCTGGGTTTCCTTTAGGTCAGGGCCACTGCGAAGAAGGCCCGAGCCCCTTTGGGGGGGATTAAGACAGGGATGTCCAAATTCGGCCCTCCGATGTTTTGGACCAAAATCCCCCCAGTCCTTTGCCATTGGGAAAAACAAAAGGGGGGGAATTCTGGGGGTTGTGGTCCAAACAAACTGGTGGGCCGACATTTGGACATTCCCGACTTAAGGGCTTCCTTCCGAGTGGCTTCCAGTACCCTTCTAGCACATGTATGTTTCTCCTTGTCAAAACCAAAAAAAAAAAGTGGTACAGGGAAAAAAACTAACTATTTTAACTCTTGTCATGGAGTCTTCTATGGGAGTGTCCATTATAAGGAGAAAAAAAAACCTCAGGATGGTTTTACATAGAAGGAACATAAAATTTTTTTGACCATTAACACCAGTTTTTTTTTTTTATCGTGTTTTCCCCCAAACCCAAATTCCCAAAAAAATGGCATATGATATGTGTTACTTTTTTTTGGGGTTTTGTTACTCATTGGGGGTTTTTACAGGAAGAAAAAGAACCTTTCCATACTGGGAGATTAAATGGCTTAGGCCCGTTAAGTGTGGACGAAAAATCTTTAAAAAGAGAATGACACCCCCCTTGCATTTTCATTGGAGATAAAAATTTTTTCAAATTTTAAAGCAGGGTAAAAACCCAAAAATAAGGGGGACAAATGGAAAAAAAATGTTTCGTTTTTTTTCGGCCCCCCCCCCCGTTTCATTTTGTTTTTTTTTCTTTTTTTAAAAAAAGTACAAAATGAAATAAAAAAAAAAAAACGGACTCCCCCCGGGTCCTAGAGGCACTAGATTTGGTGCCTGGGGGCCTTTTTTTAAAAAGGTCCACTGAGCTGCTTTGGGGGAACCCCCCCTTTAAAAAAAGGCCCATAACCACCCGGGGGGTCCCGGGGCAAAAAAGGGGGCCTTTTTTAAAAAAGGGGCCCCCCCCCTGACACCCCGGGGGCCCCCTTTTTAAAAAAGGGGCCCAACCCCGGGGCCCTTTTCAGAAACCCGCGAGGGGGGCTTCGGCTTGTCCCCCCTTTTAAAAAAGGCCAAGTTGGCACCATGGGGATCCCCGGGGTTTGGGAACTGGGCCTTTTTTAAAAGGGGGGCCGGGGTGATAAAGTTCTGCTGGACCCCTTTTAAAATGGCTCCCCGGCCCCCATTGTGCCTCTGGGCCCCGGGGGGGGGTTTTACCCCCCACCCACCTCCCAGCTGAGAGGAGTCAGGTAGCTGGGACTGAAAAGGGAAAATGGGGGGGGCGCTGGAGGGGCCCCTTTTTGGGGGAACCCACCCCCCCCTCCCCCTCCCCCCGGGGGTCGGGGGCCCCGCAGCAGGGGTGGGGGGTCACTGTGGCCCAGCAGGAAAGGGGGGCCCTTTTTTTAGATGGAACGAAATTTTCATTTCAATAAAAAAAAGAAAATTAAAATTTTTCTGTAACGGAATCTGTTTTTCCCCTTTTGTTTTCCTAACAAATGACAAAAAGAGCATTTCGTTTTTCATTTTGGCCCATCTCTAATCTCAAGTCATAAAAGGTTTAAAAGATGGATCAGTGAGGGTAAAACCTTTTGGGGGACTGAGTGCCCAAACGGGGGTTTCCCAAACCCAAAAAATTTTTTGCAAAGTGTCAATACACCCTTTAACCGAAAAAAGGGTGGCTTGAAGGGGGGGGATGTGGGGTGCCCTTAGAAAGGACTCAAAGACCCCATCTTTGGCACCCCCCCCTTAGGTTCTCCAACCCCCGGGCTAATGGTTTGCAGTCCCATTGAGCCCCCGCGATAACCCCAGTCCTGCCAAAAAAATTTTTCAAAAAGGGGGTAAATGCAAGAAAAAAAAATTTTTTGGTTCCCCCCCTTAAAAAAGTGGGAAGGTAAGCATTTTTTAAAAAGCAAAAAAATTTTCTTTTGGGCCCCCCCGGACTTGCACAGCACTGGTCTTTGGCTTAAAAAGGGGAGATGAGTTTTTCCCCCTAGAGTGGGGACATGACCAGCATGCACATGGGGGGGGAATTTTTTAAACCTTTACCTTGGATTTTTTAAGAAAAAAAAAAGGTCAAGTTCCCCCCATTTTTTGGACAAGTTACCCACCCCCCCAAAAACCACCATCCCAAGGGGGACTCTGGAAAAAACCCGGGCCCCCCTTTTGGGAAGGGCCCATTTTGGACAGCATTTTTAAAAACAAAAAATTTAGAAATTTTTTCCTTTCATTAGGAAAAAGTTACTGTTTTTAAACCCCTTCCTTTTTTTTGGTTATTAATGTTGCAGGGTGCCCTGCATCATTTTCTCAATTTTTTCCTTCATGCTTTTTTTTGAGTGGGAAATAGTTTTGTTTTATTCCTGCATAAGTTACGTATTTGTTTTTTAAACCCCCCTTTTAGCGTAGATTTTGGCTCTATTTTCATCTTTCCCCCAATTCTCCCCCCCCTTTTTCCCCCTTTGGGTTTAGAGCTGTCAGGGGGAAAAAAGGTTTTAAAACTTGCTTTTGAAAAGGGTTTTTTTGGGGCTAAAAAAAGGTTTATAAAAACTGCTTCTAATCCTCCCCCCCTAGCTCATTCCATTAAGGTAAGTGTTTTTAAAAAAATTCGTGTTTGACACCAAACCCCCAAAAAAAAAAAGGGAAAAAGGGGCCCCCCCCCCCCCCCCCTTTTCCAAAAGGGGCAATAAAACCCCCTCAAAAAAACCCGGGAAATCCCCCCCCCCCTTCCCGGGAAAAATTTCCCCCCCCCTTTCCAAAAAACCCCCCCCCCTTCCCGGGAAAAACCCCCCCCTTCCGCCCCGCCCCCTTCCCCGGGAAAAAACCCGGAAACCCCCTTCCCGGGGGCCCCTTTTACCTGGAAGTGAGCCCCCTTTTTTCCTGCCCCCCGGGGGGGGACCCCTTTCCCCCCCCCCCCCGAAAAAGTCAGGGGTCCCCCTACCCCCCCTCAGGAAAAGCCCGGGCACCCCCTTCCCCCTTTTGGTCCCTGCCCCGGCCCCTGGGGGTTCCCCCGGGCCTGTCTTGCTGCGTTGCGCATCCCCGATAGGCCCTTTTAAAAAGAAGAGGGGAGTGTTCTGCGGTGCCCGCCGCCCCCTTTTTCCCCCCTGTTCCTAAAACCCCCCGGGGGCCCAAAAGGTCCCCGCCGTCCCGTTTATGTGGGGGAAAGATGGCGTTTTTAACAAGATGGGGGGTTTTCCCCCCCCTTGCCAAAGGGAAACCCCCCCGGGCCCCGCCAAAAAAAGAGAGCGTGGATCCCCTCCAAACCCCCAGAGGGCCCGGCTCCCCCAAAACCCGGGCCCCCCAAAAATAGAGGGGGACCCCGGGTTTAAACCGAAAAGGCGTCTGCCCCCACATGCACCAGGGGCCCTTTTTGGGTTTTTTTCCCCCCCCCTCTCCCCCCCAAAACCCCCAAAACGCGGAACCCCCCGCTCTGCCCCCAAAAAAAAGGGCCCCCGGGGCCCGCCCTTCACGCGGGGAAACCCCGTTTTGGTCCGATTCAAAAATTGGTTTTTTGCCCCAAAGGAATCCACCACCCCAAGAGAAGGGTCTTAAGGCGTTATTTTTGCTCAAAAATTTTTGACAGCGACCTTACAACGGTTTTAAACCCCAAGGGGGAAAAGCTGCCCCTGATAGGGAAAAAATTTTTTTAAAAGGGGGGGGCCCGGGGTTTTTAAAACTAAGTTTATTTTTATACTGTTTTTTTTGGCAAGGCTGCAGGGTTTTTGGGGGAGCTTTTAGAGTTTGGGGTGTGAAAAGTATCTAATTACTTTTAATTTTCCCCCTTTTTAAAAATTAAAAAAACCCCCCAATATTTATGTTTTACGGGCCCCAAAAATTTCCCCCCCAAAAGGAAACCCCCCCAAAACCCCCCCGACGCAAGAGAAGGGCTTTTAAGGGGGGTTTTTTTCCCCCAGTTTTTGAAAAACGACCTTGAAATGGTTTTTAAAAAAGGCCCCAAAGCTGCCCCCCAAAATCAGAAAAAATCTTAAAAAACGGAAAGGGGGGCTGGCTGGGGGTTTTTTTTAAGGATGGGTGTGTTTAGGCTTTTTTTATTATTTTTTTTAGTTTTCTTTGATAATTAATTTTTATTTGCTATTTTCGGGAAAAATTCCCCCCTAAAACATTGAGAAAAATTGCCCCAAATAGACCTCCCCCAAAAATTTAAAGGGGGAAAAAAAAGAAAAATTTTTGAAGAACATTGTGCTTTTAAAAAAAAAGTCGCTGTGATTATTAAATATTAATACCCCGCATATCGAAACAATTTTTGGGGATGGCTTTCAAAAAAATTTTGGGAAAAAAACCCGGGAAACGCATTCGTGATAACCTCAACCCTTGCATCCTTATCAAGCTACTTCGTTCCCCTTTTTCCCCAAAAAATGTTACAAGATTTTAAACCATACCGTCATTTAAAAATTGCATATTGTTTCCCAATAGCCTGTTTTTGGGGACAGCTGAAAATTTTTAATGTTTTTTGACGCTTGTATCAAAAATTTTCCCAAAAAGGGAAAAAAAAACCCATATTCATTCCTAAAAAAAAAATGTTAAGACAGACCCCCCCCTTGTTTTTTAAAAAAATTTTTTTACTCTGTGTCACTGCTGAAAATCAGTGAATTTATTAAATAAAATGTTTTTAAAACCAAAAATTTTTTTTTTTTTTTTTTTTTATTGCATTGCTTTTAAAAAGTTACCCGGGGGGGGGTTTCTTTGAAAAAACTCTCTGGGGGGTGTGGGAATGTTAGGTTTCCCAAAAATTAAAAAGCCGGGGCTGGTCTCTTGAATTTTTTTCTTGGGGGGGGGCATCAGGCCCGGGAAAGCCGGGTTTTTTAAAAGGTCTCTGTTTGTAGGGGAAAAATTTTTTCAGGTTTTCTAACTGCTCTCAACAATGAATTACCCAAAAAAAAAATGGGGGCACATTTATTTCCCCCAATTGCTTTAAGAAATACATCCCAGCCTTTTGGGCGCTTCTTTTTCCAAGAAAAATTTTATTAGATTTTTTCCCCCTTTAATCGGGTCGAGAATGTGAGACCCTAAAAAGGGTTTTTTCCCCGTACACAAAGGTTGCCTCGCTGATCCCTTTTTAAAAATACCCAAAAATTCTGCTTTAAATTTTGTTCAGCAAAATTTCGCATTTTTCTTAAACCTTCTGGGGATCCCTTAAAAAAATTCTGGAACAATTTTTATAAACTCTAAAGGCTGGGGGGGATGTGGTGGGGACGGGTTTGGGGGGGTTTTTGGGGTTTTTGGGGGGTGCAGACTTTTTTTCCCAAAAACTCCCCTTGTTTTTATTGCAAAAATAGGGGTTTTAAAACCCCCCGTGTAGAGTTTTTTTTTTTTTTTTATTTGGGCAGGTCAGTCCTTAAGAGAATTCCCTCATCTGCTGTAAAAAACTTCTGGTTGTGGTTCTAATTTTTTCCCCGGACCCCCCCGGGAAATGATTTTAACTGAGGGGGCCTGGGACCAATTTTAAAAATTTTTTGCTTTTTCCCCCTTTTCTTTTTATTTTTAAAAAACCCCCTTATTGGGGGGGCCCCCAAAAGCTTACGGGGGGGCCCCAAAAAAAACCCCGTTTTGCTTGACGGGGTTTTTTTCTCCTTTTCAGGGGGGGCCCCCTTTTTTTTCCCGGGGTTTTAATCGGGGGGCAGTTTTTTCCCCTTTAAAACCCCCACCTGTTGGGGTTAGGGAAAAAAATTTCCCTTTTAAAAAATTTTCAAAACCCCCAAATTTCGGGGAAAAGGGGGTTTTCCAAATCATCTGAGGCACCGCATAAAATGGCTTTTCTCTGGGCGGGGGGGGCCCCCTTAAAAAAAAAGGGTTTTTAAGGGGGAAGATTTCGCCCCATACATGCTGACATGTTGGTGGGGAGGGGGGCCCGTGCCCCAAAAAAAAAAAAAGAATCATGGGGAAACCCCCTTTTTTTTCTTTTTTCACTGTATACAAGCGGGGCCCGTCAGGGGGGAAAAAAGCCCGTTCTCAGTCTGAAAGGGGCTCGGGGGGTTTTTTTTGGGTTTTTTAAACCCAAAACCGCAGTAGCCAGGGGGTTTTTTTTGGGGAGCATTGAAAAAACCCCCAAAAGAAAAAGGGAAAAAATTTTTGGGGGGGTTAAAATTTTCCTTTCTAACGTAGAAATTTTTTTAATTTATCTTTTGGGGTTTTTAAAAAACCCCCCCATTTTTATTTAGCATTTAAGTTTTGGGGTTCTGTTGTTTTTCCCCCGGGGAAAAAAAATTCTGTGTAAAAAAAAAACACCTCCCTTTCTTGGTGCACAATTGCGTGAAATTTTTTTAAAACCTTTTCCCCTTTTTATCAGCAGCAAAATTTTCAATCTTTTTATAAAAGTTTTTATTTTATCGGGGGTAACAAGAAAAATTTTCAGCAAATTTTTTTAGGCAACCCCCTTTTACAAACTAATAAATAAAAAATTTACACAAAAAAAAAGGTCTTTATACAGGGGCCCCCCCAAAACCTGAAAAACCCCCTACAACATTCTAAAAGGGATTTCAGAAAATAAAAAGCGATTCTCCAACATTTTTTTTTTCAAAAAAAGGTTTTCCCAAAACCCCGGGGGCCCCCCTAGAAAGGGGTGAAAATGGATGGTTCCACAGAGTGCCCTTTTAGAAAAAATAAGGGCCCCTTTTAAAACCCCCCTTTTAAACACCTTTTGTCTTTAAATATTTTTTTTTTTTTTTTAAAGTTTTATTTTTGGAGAGCCATTTTCCCTTTATCTCTCAAAATTTTCCGGGGGTTCTACAACTTTTTTACGGGGGGGTTTAAAACTTTCTTGTCTAAAAAATGGGCCAAAAACGAGGTCTTGAAGATTTTAAAAAATTTAAATTTTTTCACTGTTTCCCAAAAACCCCAAAATTTTTAGTGGGGGTCCCTTTGACTTTACACAGGCCTGCCCCCCGACAAGTGTAAGCTTTGGGTTTTGGGGGCCTTTTTTAAAAAAAAAACGAGTAATGTGTTCCCCTCGGGTTTTTCCCCCCCCTGGTTAAGTCCCCAAAAAAAAACCCCCAGGGGGGGATTCCAACCCCCCCCCTGTGAAAAAAAATAACAAGTCTGTACCCCGGGGAAAACCCCTTTTGTCCGCAGCCCCCCCAAAAACATTTTTTTAAAATTCCAAACGGGCAAGCAGTTAAAAAACCCAGTTTTTAAGGGTTTTTTTTAAAATACCTGAGGTTTTTTTTCTGTCTGTGTTATGCTTGGGGGTTTAACCGGGGCCAAAAACATCATCAAAAAAACTCACACATGGAAATTTGAAAATTTTCTAAAAACCCCAAGTTTTTTAAAACCCCTGGGGGGCCCCCCCTTATCCCCCCGGGGTTTTTTAGGGGGGGTTTGCCGGGGGGCCCAAAAAATTTTTCCCCCCACAGTGAGTTTAAAAAAAAAACTTGGGCAATCGCCTTTTTGCTGGGTTTTTTTCTTTTTTTTTTGGGCGAAAAAAAACCCCCCCCTTTTTCGAGGAAAATCTGCTATTTTATTTATCTTTATCAGCCTCTGGGGACCCCCCGGGGGGGAAAAAAACCTATGCCCCCCTGTTTCTGCCGCAGGTGGGGTCTTCTATAATCAGAAAAAAAATTTTCACCCATCTCTGAAAAAAATCCCAAATTTTTTAAAATTTTTTTTTCCAAACCCCTGTACCCCTTCTCTTTTGCAACATTCATCTCTATAGTCCCCCACCCCCCCTTTTTAAACCCCCCCGTCTTTTCATAAAAAATGATTGCGGGTTTTTCTAGCTGGGGGTTTTTCTGCACGTAGAGCACAGCACAAACTTTTTTTTTCCCCACCTCCCCCCGAAAAAAACACTGGAAGAAGAGACCTCTTGGCGGGGGTAAACTTTGGTTTTTAAAAAAAACCCGAAGTAATCTGTAGGGAACCAAAGTTCTGGGGGAAAATATTATGGGGTGCCCCGGGGGGACCCCCCCGTTTTTTTTTTTAAAAAGGGAAAAAAAGGGGGCGGAAATCAAAATAACGAATCTCCTCCCCTTTTTCCCCCCCTTGTAGTACAAACCACTGCTTTTGGGGACGTCCCCCAAAAAAGGGGGGCCAAACCCTCAGTTCAAAGGGGGTCGGGGAAAATTTTTGGGGGGGAAAAAAAAGTTTTTGGGGCTTCTTTGTCATTTTTATCATTTTTTTTCCAAAAATGCCCCAAAAAAATCTCATTTCCCCAACCCTTTTTTTTTTAGGTTTTTTGTCCGCTCCTCAGTAGCTTTTTAAGCTCCCCGTAATTTTTAAAACCCAAAAAAGGGGGGGTTTCCGTCCCTGAAAAGGGTGGGGAGAGGGGGGGCCCCCTTTTATAAAAAAAACCCAAATTTTTTCCAAAAACAAAAGGCTCCCCTTTTTTCTAAAAGCAAAAACCATCAACAAAATATTGCCCCCCCTAAAAACCCCCCCACCATTTAAGGCATGCTGGATCTCTGGTTTTTTTTTATGTTTAAGGTACAGAAAAACCTTTTGGGGGGGCGGGTTTTTGGGGTACTTTTGCCCCGGGGGAAAAATTTTTTTTCCCCCCAGGTGGTTTAAATAGGAAAACTTCAGGCAAAAATTTTTAATTTTAAAAGGCTAGGCTCACGCTGGCCCGAGTTAGGTATTTGGAGGGGGTCTAGGGCCCAAAAAAAATTTTTCCCTTTTTTTTTTTTTTCCCCAACCCTTTTTTTAAAGGGCAGCGTCATGATTTCGTGGGATTTTTTTTTAAAAGCCTGCCCCAGGATATGTACTTCCTGCTTTCAATAATGGGCTATCTCTTTTTTTTATGTCAAAATTTTCTGCATTTTTTTTTCTTCATACCATTCAAAAAAAACTTTCGGGGTCACGGGCCCCTAAAATACTGCAGCCCGAGTCTTCTGGGGGGGGAAAAGGGGCCCACAAAATTTAAATTTTTTTGGGGGGCCCGTTAAAATAGTGTGGGAAATATCCTTTGAAAACCCAAAAAACCCCAGCGTTTTTGGCAGTTTTTGAACCCCAAATTTGGGGGAAATGACGGATTTTAATCCTTTTTAAATTTTTTCCCCCGGGCCCCTTTTAAAGGGACACAGAGGAGTTTCCCACCTTGAGCTATGTTTTTTAAAAACCGTTTTCTTTAACCACGGTTAAGCATGAAAAAAACAGTCAAAACCCCTTTGGGAAAATTTTGGGGTTTTTAAAAATTTTCCCCCCTTTTTAAAAGATTATCTTTGGAATGTAAAAAATTTTAAATCTGCTATCACGACTCTCCTTTAAAAACCCCCCTCCGACCATAAGGCCCAACGCCCCCCCTTTTTTTTTAGCACCCCCTTAAAAACCCCAAAAGGGTTTCTCCCCCCTCCCCCCCTTTTCCCCCTCCCCTTTCCCCCCTAAAACCACCCCCCCTCACCATTTGCACCCCTTTTTTTTTGGGGGGGGACATTCATTTCACCCCGAAAACATTCCAATTTCCCCACCAAAACCCCAGAAAAAACGTAATTACCCCACATGCGCCTGTGCCCCTTTTTGGGGCCCCGAGGGGCAAAAAAAATTTTTATTGCTTTTAAAAATTTTTAGGGTAAATTTTAAAAGGGTTCCCCTAACATAAAAGTTTTTCATCATCCTCTTTTAAGATATCCCAACAAATTTTGCTTTTACGCCCTCGGCAACTGCAGTGCTATGATGTATTTTTGATAAATGTTTTCATTGTTTACAATATATCTTAACACAAGGGCATTTTAAACCTTTTGGAGGGCCGTTTGTCATGAGCTTTTAAACAGTCACCCTGATTGGAAAGCAGTTTGAAACAACCCATCTTGCTGTTCATCTTTTTTTGGGGTAAAACCTCTTTCAAACAAAATCCTACAGAAAAATAGGCAGCGATGTGTATTTGATAGGGGTTTGTTAAAATAGGGCAGTAATTTTTTGAACCAAAAAAGCCCCTTACATTAAGAACACCATATTTAATGATTTATCATACGGAATAGGGTATGTGTTTGGGCATAGCGCTGGTCCCCGACTTAAATAAGCCCAGCCTCCTTATTATTAAAGAGAATTTGGATATTCCGTTGTAGATGGTGTTCAAAAAGACCCAATGTCATTCAAAGACCCCTGTTTCTGCTCAGGCCACCCACCTCCTGGGACAGAGTGTTTAGCAGCTTGCACCAGCTCAGAGTCGTGGGTTTTTGCACCACAATCGCATGAGCTATGACAGCAGACAAACTTCCTGGAAAACAGAGCATGCCATCCACACTTTTAAAAAATCTATCGGGTTTGTTGCCTTTTTTAGCAATGAGGTTGCTTGTATGGTTAGTTTTCAAGCGTTGTTTGGCCTACCCCGCCTCTTGGTGGTTTAACAATTGTAACAACTAACGTAAAGCACCCTCTGTACAAAGTTCCATGTTGCTCTGAACAAATTACTCATATTTGTTAGGGAATGCCCGGGGTCCAAGGCTTCTTTTGACTGTTTATGAATTTTAAAGCATCTCTCTGTTACCACCCTCAAGCCGCATCTGAACAAAAATTTCAGGGTCAATGTTCTGGTTGATATCATTAAGCACCTCTGTATTGCATTATAAAGTGTGACATTGATCAGCATAGGAACAATATGCTCCAGATTAACAAAGCGGAAAAATAATACCCCTAGGGCCCATAGCATTTTTATGTTCCTCCCACCAGGCCCATGTTCCCCAAAAATTTCAGCATAAAAGGGGGAGCTTGCTGACCAGATGATGCATTGTCATTTTACAGATTCTGGAGATTCACCAACCTCACCCTCTGGATGCTGTGAGGTTTCTAGAGAACAGGGCTGTGAAGATTCACCAACCTCCCCTCTGGATGAATGTGGGTCTCTAGAGAACAGGGCTGTGAAGATTCACCAACCTCACCCTCTGGATGATGTGAGGTTCTAGAGAACAGGGTTGTGAAGATTCACCAACCCACCCTCTGGATGCTGTGAGGTTTCTAGAGACAGGGCTGTGAAGATTCACCAACATTTACCTCTGGGTGCTGTGAGGTTTAGAGAACGGGCTGTGAAGATTCACCAACAAATTTTCTCTGGGTTTCTGTGAGGTCTCTAGAGAAAGGGCTGTGAACATTTGTGGGGTTAGGTGTGTAGAGGCTGGAACGCTTTTTGCGACGTGAAAGAAACTTTTTTAGCATTTTCAGCAGTTTGCTAGCTATAACCCTACAAGATGGGTCCCCTCTGGCCAAGACTTTTTTTTTTTTTCAGGGTTCTTTTCTTAAAATAGCTATTTAACCCGCCTCTTTGATAATACATGCATACAGATTTTAAAATGATAACCTTCCATGGTTTTAAAAAGAATCACAATCATTCATGGCTGACATGTGTTGTTCAAGACTTTTAGCAAATCGCGTAAGCTCCATGAGAGAATATGAAGTGTATTTAACAAAGCCCCAAAAAATTTCTTAAAACCTTATAATGGTTTTTTGTTTTTTGTTGAATTAGTGTCAGGCTGTTGTTTTGTGGATGAAATGGAGCAGCCATCGTAGAGCTGCCTGGAGAGTTCCCTTTCCACCGGGACATCCGGTATTGGGGGTCAGGAAAATGGGATTTGCATGCCCTTTTGCATGCTGGTTTTTTATACTTCCTAAAATAAATGATACGACGCAATAATCAATATTCTAGTTTTCTCAACCCACTAACTGCTTCTGAGACTCTTTACAACCCCCACAACACACACAACACACCACCACACACCCCACCTGAACTTTTCCGTTTCATGCTGCCTGGGTTTTACCAACGCAGGATGAGGATGAACAGTTTCATTGTTTGAAATATAACAATGAAATTTATTGTGTTAGTCTGTAGTATAACAAAGGATTTTGTGCCCTTTGGGATTTACTGCCATACCAGAATATTTAAAAAGGGGGAACTACACACCTTTTGGGGGGACATTGTCAAGGGCTGAGGCCGAGGGCATTTTCCTAAAATCTTCTTTTGTTGTGCTCGAATGGGGTTTATTGCCTGAAAAAATTACAATTATTTTTACAGGGGTGTTTTTCAGAAATACCCCCACCCCCCCTAAGCTTATTGCCAAAGCCGAATTTATAAGGAGGTTGTGAAATTTGTACTTTTTTTGAGGATCCCTTCATTGGAGAGGCATCAACAAAGCCATCCGCAAAAAATTTATCTAAAACATAAAAATATGCCACTAAAAATCACAGGTCCCATTTTAATATGCCATACAAGATTTTTAAAAGGGGGAATACACCCTTTTTTAGGACATTGTCAAGGGGGTGAGGCGGGGGGCATTTTCCTAAAATCTTCTTTTGTTGTGCTCGAATGGGGATCATTGCCTGAAATATTACAAATATTTTTACAGGGGTGTGTCAGAAATACCCCCACCCACCCTAAGCTTATTGCCAAAGCAGAATTTATAAGGAGGTTGTGGAAATAGTACCTTTTTTTGAGGATCCCTTCATTGGAGAGGCATCAACAAGTCATCCGCTAAATATTTATCTAAAACATAAAAATATGCCACTAAAAATCACAGGTCCCATTTAATATGCAAAAAACACATGACCCCCACCCCCCCAAATATATTGAAATGAAATTTTATTTAAAACCATTTTTGTGAGAGGCATAATGACTAAATCTTTTCCAGGGGGTGGTGCGAGTCCAATTTTAGGGGTTTCATTGGCAGAACAGGCGGCGGGGGGGGGGGGGCGACCTGTAAAAGGTTTGCCAGTTACAACATTGCTGTGCACCCCGTTAAGACACAGGCTGGCAGGCAACACCCATTCTTTACAAAGCAAATACCAAATGCATGCTTTTTTGCAGCTATTTATCAGAAATGAGAAACAGACACCCCATCATCAAATGCATCCGCTGACCGAAAGCCTGAATAATATTTTAGAAAGAATTGTTGCCTCTATACAGCCCAACTTTGAAAGCAAGATTCACAGTTATTTGCAGGAGTTACACCTGCGCAATATTAGTGAAACATGCAGCCTGTTTATGAAGACTGCTGCAGTCACAGTTTCTGATAATCAGATGAATTGGGGGCGCATATTAGCATTAATAATGTACGCTGCCTGCTTGTTAAAACAATTTCAACAAACCCACGGTGTTTTGTCTAAAAACGATGTCAGCCAAATGGTACAATGCGTGACTGAATTTTTAACAACCCATAAAGAGCTGCTTGTAATGATGGCGAAACTCTGATTAGAGGATCTGCCTGGTATCAGTGTAAATATTTTGAAATAGCCCACATCAAGCAACAATGAGTTTCTGTATTATTTTTTTCAAGACATAAAATAAAAGAAAATACACTGGCTAAATTTTAAAAATCATTGCAATAAAAATACAAAAGAGAATGATATGTGTAACATCATTTATTTAATATACTCACAGACATTTCTGCAGCTTTCAAAAACTCTTTTAGGGTGTAATATTTTCTACTTGGGTCAGATAAAAACACGGCTACTTATGCAGTCAGGGCCGAAACAGGAATTTTTTCTCTTTCCAGTCTCACAGTATCTAGAGCTTTTTCCTTCTGGTTGAAGGTCCAGTCAATGGGTACTGATAGTCTTCCCAAGATATGTCTAATGAACAGGCTAACTCCGTCATCCCCATTTCCTGGGGGCCCGACAAAAATTTGGTATCTTATCGCACATTTTGGGCTCTCAACCCAGAGCCTGCTTGTCAGTGGTCAACAGGCCAAAATTACCTTTAAACAAAGAGCTCTGGATGTTAGTGCACAAACAGGATTATGGAGCCCTCTCCAAAAACAGAGCCTAAGTGGTATCTAAAAACAAAACTGGTATTTTAAGTGCGAGAAGTATCTAACAATTAGTTTACCTTATTCTTTGAGGAGAGCCTATACAAGATTAAGATTCGAATTCTTGGAATCTATGAATAAATTTGGGCCGTTTTCAAAATCTACCTACCCCGAGAGAACATGTATCTGCAGCGCCCCGCTATAGAAGATATTGCCCATATTTTATTTGATTGTGAATTATATACAGCCCTCAGACAGTCTTATTTATCAAAAATGATGGCCAAAATTGCCATTGGAATGTGAACTTTCAGCTCGCCTTTTTACTTCAAAAGCTCAAACATGCAGGTTGTGCATGGTGTCGCCAATTTCATATGTAAGGCAGCCAGAGTAAGATCTTCCTATATTGATCAAATTGGCATTTACTGTAGGGGCGACGCTGACTCTTTAATGATAACATTTGTTTTGGCCACCCTAACTTTGAAAATGTTCAGTCACAACTTGTATTTTTTGTATCTTCTGGACTTACGTAGTTTTAGTACTTGATATGGCCCGAACGGCTAATCAATAAAGTTGTTGTTTGTTATTTAATTACTAGCCATACAAGGAATTTATTGTCCTCAATATCAAGCATTGGAGAATAACAGGCTTGTAACACATTTTGGGCATGAGGTGGGGCTGCTAGCCAACTTTTATACATGCACCTTTGACAGGGCAGTTTCTGTGAGATATTGTAACAATGGCCAGAGTTGATGTTTGCGGATGGGTTAATATTCACACTGGTACCAGGCAAGAATCAGCTAAAACACACATTTCATTGATGTAACTGAAAAACAATGAGTTTCTGTATTTTTTAAGAGAATCATTTCAAGGAAACCAGCAGGGCTAACACCAGGCAAGAATCAGCTAAAACACATGATTCTTGCTCTACCTTGAAAACAATGGGTTTCTGTATTTTATCTATAATTAAGTCGTTTAATTTCCACGTGTACCTCTGCAATATTTTTTCAAGAGGGCCTAGAGCTGGTGTTTGCAGCTAAGTTAATTATTAGAAATGCACCATGCAAAATCAGCTAAAACACACGATTCTTGCTATACCTTGAAAACAATGGGTTTCTGTATTTTATCTATAATTAAAGTCGTTTAATTTCCACGTGTACCTCTGCAATATTTTTTTCAAGAGGGCCCTAGAGCTGGTGTTTGCAGCTAAGTTATTATTAGAAATGCACATGCAAAATCACCCTAAAACATACGCTTCTTGCTATATCTTGAAAACAATGTTTTTCTGTATTTTATCTATAATTAAAGTCGTTTAATTTCAACGTGTACCTCTGCAATATTTTTTCAAGATAGTCCCCTTTTTATATCATCACATAAAACCAAAAACAGATTATTTTGTATAACAGCCTTTTATTTAGGAAAAGAATTACATCATGGATTGCACGGTGGCAGGCAGGCCTGAACAGGATTGAAAAGGGGGCACCTGTGTTTAGATTTTTCTAAGCTTCTTGACAAAGCTGACTACCATCGTATCATTGCCCACTGAATCGCCAGTGTACATTTTTAATATTTTTGGAAAAGAGAAGCCTTTTGTTCTGTTCTGTAAAAAGAAGACACAGTGATAGCCGCAGGTGGCAGCTAAGGGGATGCTGCAACTGACTCCTTTGGTATGTTATCTCATTGGTCTGCTCATTAAAAAGTCATAGATGTCTTCAGGAAATAGCGGATTATTTGGGGCTGCTCCATATGAATCAAAAAACTCCGCGGGGCCATGTACTGGTAGATAGATAGCCAGCCAATGTTCGCCAGGCAGTGTGTGAGGATGGGTGTTGACCACGATCCAGCTGGCCGCTTGGTAATAATCGCCCGGGGTAGCATATCACTGGGATAAACACCTGCAAAGTATTTGTTTTTATGTATAAAATTCAATATCTGGACTGTGTTCATCTTCACATGTAATCAAAGAGGACGTTTCTGCTGTGATTAATTTCAATCACGTTGTCAAATACCCCATATAAAATCATATTAATAGTGTTGGGAAGGGGTACAGAAAAGCGGATCTCGGCTCTGAGGTTACCTGTTCTGATCAGAGAATAGTGGTCAGAGCAGGCCTGATCAGGGGTGAGGTCAAAAACATACAGTGTGTACCCCTGCAAAAATTCGTGACGGTTAATAGCTATGTCCAAATCTTTCATGCTTCTCCCCGTGGCTTTGGCCAATTGCATGTATTCACGTACGCATAGGCTATCACGAAAATTAGGCTGTAGAGGCTTTGATGGGGTCTGAACTCCATCCACATACAACGCTACAAAATTGACGTTGTAGTGTTTAAAGTTGAAGGGGTTTCGTGTGTATTGACCGCTGAATGCCTCATTGTCAACAAAGCTATGACCAGTTTCTTAGGCAGTTGCCCCAAAAAAAGATTTTCTTGGTTGCAGACAAGACTCCCGCAGCTATGCTGAAAACTTTCATTCCAATCCGCTCAACAGGATACTTTGCATTAGAGGTAAGAAGCGCTTCAGTGTGCCCTAGACGCACACCGGGGGATACTTTCACTCTTTTAACAAACAAAGCTGCATTTAAAATATGTACTGTATAATTTGCATTTGTCATTCCACTCATCAAACAGAACGCATCCTTGCTGCGTGTGAGTTTGATCTTCATCTACACCATTCAGCAGCATTTTGTCCTGGAAAAATATATCGCTGTGTAATGGGCCCATCAGATCCCAGGTCCGGCTACCCGCTGTCTGATGTGCTCTAGATTTAAAGCCCCAGTTTCCCTCACCAGCTGCTAGGCTTGTAGATTCCATCGTTTGATAGGCATCTTTATAAAAAACCACCTGCTGCAAATTGTGTACTCAAGGCATCGGCGCTGTAGTTCAGAAGCAGTTCTAAAATGGCACGGTAGGGATAACAGTTGTGACTCTGACTGATCAGCCTATCGCCGAGGGTAACATCCAGCTGGCTAAACAGCGAGACAATGGGGTAATTGACCAACCCGTTTTGGCGGCATCAGCCATGTTTGAACCATCAGCTTTTGTTATTTTGCAACACAGAAAAAGAAGCGAATGACTGAGGTCTAAATAAAATTCACTCGCCCCTGTTATATAAAATTCCACAGGTGCATTAGGGCTTAGGGCTGACAGAGGCGGGACTTCAACGTACATACTGCTTTCCACGAGGTTTGTGTTGGTGATATTTGTAAAAGATCCAGCTCGGATTTGGTACATTCTTCAGAGGAGTTATGAATGAATGCCATTTTAAAATATGTCTCTTCCGCTGTGTTTTAGTATCTTTGTTTGCGGCCTCCTCTCCTCTTCTGACCTGAAGCTTCTGAATTTTTCTACCACGGATACCCTTCTTTTTAGGGGCTGAGGTGCTCCAAATATGTTGGTGAGATGCTTTTCGTTTAACTCCTCCCCTTCTTTTTAGGTACATGAGACCTGAACCTTCTTGGGTTCTCACCTTTTTCATAACATGACTCACTACGTCTCCAGCTATGTTGTGCATGGCTGTCTTAACATGAGGTTTAATAATCTGAAACCCCCTCCTCAAAAGAGGAACAGCCCTTCTGAAAAGTCCACGAAAAATGCCCCCAGACCTGCTCCATACATGTTTACAGCTCCATGGGAACCCAGGTAGACCACGGCCTGCCTGGGCTTTGTAGTAGGCCCTATAGGCATCTACATTTCCATAATCTTTAACGACAACCATTTTTGGATCATGCAGCTCTCTTTTGCACGCTCTAAAAATAACCTTTCTGGGTCGAACGTGTAACCTCACGACAACTTTCCCCCAGTTGAATGGCACGTGTTGGTTCTGGTCGGTCTTTATTTCAATGCTTATTGTGTTGATGTGGCTCTTGTTCATTAACATATAATGCGGCTTATCGTAAGTTATGGTGACACATTCATAAGTTTCTCCTCTGACGGGTATGCACCGTAACAGGGGTACAGAGCTGTCTCCTACAATTTGGTGCTCTATGATATCCGTATACAGGTACATTGCGCTGACCCCTCCGGTAATGTCTGCAGCGTGGTCTATTTTATCGACAGGAACATCGGGTGGTAGGCCCAATAGATGGGCTAACCCCCCAGTGGCTGAGAATTTGTATGTGTTTTCCCCTATGAATCTAACTTTACCCTTTACAGGGTCGTAGACAAAACGTATTTTAGGCGGATCTATGGCTACTTTTATATTGTCATTCATTTCATCCAAAACAGATTGAATGCTCTTGTAATAACCTCTGTGTAGTAGAAAGCCCCATCTAGTTGCATCCTGATAAATGTAAAACATGGCATTTTCAGTCAGTGTGTACCAGCTGCGGGGGTACTGAATTTCAGCCAGACCAACTTCCCATGCACCGCTCAGATCTAAGGGTTGTGGTAGCAGTGTTGTAAAATTAGCATTTGTATTTTGAGGAATATTTCCTTGCATGCATTGCTGGGGAGTGTGATGTAAAATCCGTTATCTCCCATGTCCAACTCTTCTATACAGGGTCACAAATTTCAGAGGCAGCCACCAAACTGTTGAACTTACTGGGCCAACCTTTCCATTTCACTAAGTGAAGTTTTCTTGAGCCACGGCCTTTTGTGGCCAATACCTTTTCAATTTATACACCCGGTCTTCTCGGGGGTTCACTTTTTGTAGTTCTTCGGGATAGAATGTCCCCACAATAGCATCACCATGGTAATCTGTTAACAGGTATACGGGTCTCTTTGCTTTTTTGATAACCTGATCCACTATAAATATCTCTGTAGTGAAATTCTGTTCATAACCCTTATCGAACACCCCCTTTATTTTTGAAACCCTGACATGGTCTCCTTTTCTGAACAGCGGCCTCTCCTCTTTCGTTTTAGCAGAGGTCCCATAGATTGTTTTCCAGATGGCCAAAGAGTTGTGAGGGGTCACATCTACAGGCCTAGCCTTGATAGTTCTGTGCATGCTGTGATTATAGCTTCTTAGGAGCTGAGGTAATACATCCATATATTTGTACGTATTATTGGCTGTGAAATACCGCCACATTTTTGTTTTTAAAGTTCTGTTTAAACCTTTCCACAACACCAGCCTTGACCTATTATTGGTGACAAAGTGGTGTATCCCATGTTTCTTTAACAGCAGGCTTACAGGCTTATTTAGGAACTCTAACCCTCGATCTGTTTGAAGCTTCTCGGGATGTCTATGGTTTTGTTTGAAAATGGCCGCTAAAGCTTTGGACACCTCCCGCCCGTCTTGTCTTTGAGAGCCACAGCCCAGGCATATTTAGATAAAATATCAATGCATGTTAATATGTACTTGTAGCCCCTGTTGTACTCTGAAAATTGCTGCATATCTACCAAATCCGCCTGCCATTGTGCATCGACTCCTGAGACAATAGTCTTGTTTCTTTTAAAATGTATTCGGGCGGGCTTATGGAGTGTATAGGCATCCTGATCAGAAAGCCATCGAGAAACATCCTTGACCCTTAATGATTTGATGCGCTTTTTTGCCTCACTAAATAGAGGGGTAACACCTCCAAAACTTCCTACAGAATCCGGTGTATAATATATATTTTTTAGAACATCCCCGTGGTCAGGCATCTTAGCAGCCCACAGACATATGAACACAGATTAGGGGGTTAAATAAACTTTATTCACAAGAGAATAAGGCTGGAGCATTTTTAAGATTTCAAGGCTTTACCAGACTTATAATGTGTTTAATATTTGCAAATAATAGGACGGAAAAGGCTATTTTCTAATTTTAAACATAAAGACAGACATTATTGAATAAGCTGTTATATTCTCAGAGTATATGTTGAAACCACTTGAAGCGCCAGATTTTTTTTTTTTTTTCACATGCTATGACTTCTCGGCAGATTCTTTTTCTCCAGCAGAGTGTCCTGTTGAGAGAGCATTAAACAGCCTCTTAGTTTTAAATTTTTGCAGCCCCCCCCCACAACCCCGAACGAGAGTTATAAACAATTTAATGAAAAAACTCACCTCGGCCGCTGAACCGCTCTCATAACCCTCATCTGCAGAAGTCCAAATATCCTCTTGTGGCTCCTCTAGAGGCCCAGGTTCTGAACCATCTGAGCATTCACTCCCCAATTTCTCTTTTGGTTTCTGCCATCCTGCTCTTACTCCATGAGGACAATCACACTCAAGATCGGACCAAAACAGGGTCTCCTCAACGTGAAGGGCAGGCTTGGGCGGCTTTTTGGGCGCAGAGCTGGGCTTCCGCGATGGGGTGTTTAGGGGGCAGAGGGGCATGGAAAATCCCATAGGCCCGTGGTGCATGTGGGGGTGCAGACGCCTTTTCGGTTTCAACCGCTGCCTCTCTATCTTCGGGGTCCAGGATTTTGGCGGAGAGTCCGGGCTCTCGGGCTTCGGAGGGGAGTCCACGCTCTCTGCTTTCGGCGGTGAGTCCGGGGTGTCCTTCGGCAAGCTGGAGGAAAACCCGATCTTGCTTGAAGACGCCATCTTTCTCCACATAAACGGGACGGCGGGGACCATGGGCCAGGCGGTTTCAGGAACAGCGGAAAAGGCGGCGGCGGGCACCGCAGAACACTCCCCTCTTCTTATAAAGGCCTCTCAGGCATGCGCATACGCAGCAAGACAGGCCCAGGGAACACATAGCCAGCGGCAGCGACCTAGGGGAAGGCATGCCCGGGCATGCCTGAGGGTGGGGTAGGGGGACCCCGTGACGTGTCGGGGGGAGGGGGCAAGGCTCCCCATCCGGGTCAGGTGGAAGAGGACGTCACTTCCAGGTCAAAGGGCCCAGGAAGGTTCCGGTTCCGGGTAAGGGGGCGGGGCGGAAGGTAGGGACTTCCGGTAAGGGGGTAGGGCTTCCGGTAAGGGGCGGGACTTCCGGTAAGGGGGGCGGGACTTCCGGTGTTTGATGGTTTTATTGCCCCTTTGACAGGAGCACCCCTTTCCCTACTACTCACTGACCTGTGGGGTCCCTTGGCGTTCTGTTCTGTCTCCTATGTTATTTAACATTTATACGAAACCACTGGGGGAAATTATCCGGAATTTTGGGGTTAAGTGTCACCAGTATGCCGATGACCCTCAACTCTACCTCTCGTTACCTCCCGATTCCAAGGAAGCTATTTCAACTTTAGATCAGTGCTTAGCTTCGGTAATGAACTGGATGAGGAAGAACAAACTGAAATGAAACCCAGAGAAGACAGAGGTGCTCCTGGTCAAAAAGAAGATCAAGGGATAGGGATGCAACCTGTACTGGATGGGATACCCCCAATTGAAAAAAAGAAGTGTATAGCTTGGGGGTGCTCCTGAACTCATCCTTGACCCTAGATGCCCAGATCACAGCTGGGGCCAGGAGTGCATTTACACAATCAAAGCTAGTATGTCAGTTTCGCCCATTTCTTGAGAAACCTGCTCTGGTCACTGTGACACTGTGACACATGCCCTAGTGACATCCTGGCTGGACTACTGTAATGCACTCTATATGGGACTACCAATGGAAAGTCACAGGAAACTTCAATAGGTTCAAAATACAGCAGCCAGATTACTGACTGGGGTGAGGTACAGAGATCACATTACACCCCTATTAAAACAGCTCCACTGGCTGCCAATCAGCTATCGAGCACAATTCAAAGTGCTGATTTTAACCTACAAAGCACCAAATGGCCTGCTTCCAAGCTACCTCCAAGATTGAATCTCACAGTATAAACTGGCTTTGGTGTTAAGGTCATCAGAAGAGGCCTTGATCTTCATCCCGCCACCTTCACAGGTACATCCAGGGGCGACTTTCCCATAGGCCTTTGTGGTTCAATGAACCAGGGCGCCTGAACCCCAAGGGCGCCTGAACCCCCAAACCCCCTTTCAACGTGCGTCTCCCCGCCGACCCCTTCCCCGCGCCCCCGGGCTTCCCGGCGGCGACGACTCCACCCGGGGAATGATAAGGCCCGGGTGACCGTCCGTCCCGCCCGCCCGCCTGCCTTGCCCGCGCTGCCCGCCCCATCCATCGGCCCAGCCGCCGGGAAGCCGCGCGCGAGAGATCTACGGCCGCTTGCAGGCGGCGGCTCGGGCGGCGGCGCGACGGTCTTTCTCGGAGATGCACGGCCCGGGGCAGCCGAAGGGAAAGCAGGTGCCGAGGGAGGCGGGGGGGGGGCTCCCGTGAAGGAAGTTTACGAGCGGGAGGAGCGGAGGGCGCATCGGAGGGGGCTAAATCCCGGCCCGGACAGGGAGGATGACGCGCCACCCCAAACGCTTCCCAATGCGTCCTTCGGCCGGGCAGAGACTCCCCCCTCCCACCCACCCCTGCTTGGCTCGCCTTGCCTGCCTGCCTGCCTGGCTTGGACCTCACGGCGCCTGTGAAATTATCCACAGAGGCGTGGGTGCCATCCGCGTTCTTGCCATGAACAGCATTATTGGTGTCGCCGCGGCTGTTACCGCCTTCCCGTGTGGATGCAACACACACTGGTGGCTTCTCTTTCCTCTCCTCTGTCTGGTGAAGTGGATTTGTCCACAAAAGCTCAAGGCAAGGATGTCATAATAATTAGTCGTGAAGATTCTTGTTCAGTACCATCCAGGCAACTCCATCTCGTGAGGACCCCATGAATGAGTGACACCCAAAATGCCCTGCAAAGGCTTTGGAAACTCCAGGGTGCCTGTGAAGATTCTCAGTCATCCAGGTGAGGTTATGCAGAGGCTGAGTTGTGGCAACCGGACTTCTTTTCTCCTAAAATTGAAATGTCTTGCTGCTCATCCAAGAAAAGAAGTCCAGCTACCATGATTCAGGGTGCTTTTACACGACCCCTAAAATCCGAGGCAAAGGGCTCCCAGATGTGGAGCTTAAAATTGTTTTCCCACCAGCTCCGGACTTTAAACAAAATAAAGTACGACCACGCCCACCTAAGCGTGTCCCAGCGCATTTTCCAAGTACCTGGTCTCCAAAGGTGAAAAATTTCTGATGCGGATTCCAAAGCAGTGAGTGCTGGGCTCTCCTCTCATTGTGTGTGTGTGTGTGTGTGTTTGCCCCCCGCTCCTTTAAGAGACTGAAAGAGACTGGAATGGTTCCCGGAGCAGCTGGATGGCAGAGCGGAGGTGAGCCGGCATTCTTTTCTCCCTTTTTTTCTCCCTCCCCTCACGCAGACAGGAGCAAGGAAGTGTGGAGGGGTGGGAACACAGGAAGAGTGACAAACCCCCAAGATCTCTGGTCCGAATTTAAGTTGCCAGCGGATCTTAGGGGTCGTGTAAAAGCACCCTCAGCTTCTGGATAAACCCAAGGATGTGACTTCCTTGATGAAGTCTATCCATGTCACATGTATCTTTCTTTCCCTGTTGGCTCTTCCTGTAAGCCTTGTGAGCCACGAGGTGCCCAAGGGATGATAGCCTCGCTTTTTCGTCATTTTTTTTTTTTTGCTTCCAGAGCAAGTGCAAGTTTGATCTCTTGGACCCTTTGGTCATCGCTCTGGTGGCCCATGGTCTCTGCAATGACCTCTTCCAGTACAGGGTCTTTATCTTTTTTATTTGCATTCAGAATCAGAATTAATTTTGTCTGGCTGTGCCATTGTTTTTTTGTAACAGCTCATGAAAAGTCCACAATTCCACACCGTTCAGCAGACCTGAGAATTCAAGGCAGCCCCTTCTCATCATTCTCCAAACAGAGTCAGGGCAGCCTCTAAGCAGAGAGAGCCCAGGGAGCCAAGAGCCAGGGCCAGAATGCAAGCAAGGCCTGAGGCACAGCCAGCAGGCAGGTCTGGAGACCAAGGCAAGGCCTGGAAACCAAGCCCTAAAGGGTGAGGTGCTTGCCGGACCTGATGCCTGAGCCTGGTTCAGTTGTAAAAGGAAGCCTTTATCTGCCTTCCTGCCCTAAGTTAGGAGCCATTGGCCAGCTGAAGGAGAGAAGCCATTGGCCATCTCTTCCTCTGGAGAAGAGGAAAGCTGCTCTCTTCTCTCCCCTCCGTCTCTTTGTCTCCGTGCTAAACAGGACAAATTCTCTCAGGGCCTTTTTACATGACCCCTAAGATGCTTTCCATGTTGCTTTTCACTCCTCAGAATGGATTTTCTTTTCACATGCTCTTTGTAGCTCTAATGTTACCTTTAAATGTTCTAAGATGGCTCTTCAAACTCACTGCTCTTAATTTGAATGTGTCTTAAATGTTCTGGGCTGTATATTGTCCCTCATTATTGTAAGCCACCTTGGGTCCTTTTCCAGGGAGAAAGGTGGGGTAAAATATTCAAATAAATATTTTAAAAAGGAAGGTAGACAGCTCTGTGAAACGGGGGGGGGGGGGGCGCCAGAGGGATCTTCGAACCACGGCTCCACATATCCTTAAGACGGCCCTGGGTACATCCCATAAGAACACATACAAGGGCCTTCTCTTTTGCTGCTCCCAGACTTTGAACTCCCTCTCGCTGGAGGCCAGGACTGCCCCGTCTCTGCTGTCTTTCAGGAAGCAAGCAAAGACCTTCCTCTTCAGGCAAGCTTTCCCTGAATGAGGGACTACCTACTATGTGACTTTTAGATGGATTAACATTAACACATTCATGATTGCATTGACTGATTTCACAAGAACACCTGCGTTTTCCATGTTAGTTTCCTTCTCTCATAATGGATTCCCCCCCTTTAACTGTTCACGTTCTCTTTTTAGCTTTAACAATGCCTTCTAATTATTGTAAGATGCCTCTTCTAATTCCCTGTTCTTAATCTTGAATATATCTTAAATGTTCTGGGCTGTATATTATCCCTCATTATTGTAGGTCCTTTTCCAAGGAGAAAGAAGGGTAAAAATGTTTTTTAAACCCTTAATTTTTACCTCTTGGTAATTGTCCATATTCAACTGTGTGCCCATAGCCCCCATATTAATGTCAATTGCATGTAGATTCAGCTGAAATGGCCATTTGTTTCCTCTGTCAAAATATCCCACCATCCCCATAGGATGGGGTATTAATACACTTCTAATTAATATAGGGTAATTATCTTTTCTTAGGAATAAGTTGGAATATTTTGATCAAACACAAAGCCTTTGGCCTGTTTGCTTGTTGCAAAGTGATCTGGTATATAAGAGAGTTACCAGAGGTAAGACATCTGCAGATGGTTTGGTGTCAGAAAAGGGAACTGCAGAAGGAAATTCAAGATTAAGGAAAGAAAGTTATTTGCACAGCACAGAGTGAAAATATGGAATTCAATAAAAACAAGACTGCATAATGGCCATCTTAATGATATTTAAGGGGAATTAAATACATGCATGGAGGGGGAAGCTGTTGATGGCTAGTAATCATCAAGTCCATATGCAACCTATAGCCCCTGAGCTGAGCTTGGAAAAGCTACCTTTTTGGACTAAGACTCCCAGAATACCCCAGCCAGCAAGGATGATTCAATTCACACAGATGTAATCTTATAGCTACAGTACATTGTAGTGATCAGTGAGTAGACCTCAATGTAAAATTATATATAGCTAGCATATGCCTCTAGCCCTTAGTGAATAATCATGAAATCAGAAACTAAAGGTTTGGGGCGCTGGAACCATGGGTATCAGAACTGTCTCATTCTGGAGGTGCAGCTCCACCAACAGCTTGATACAGTGGTACTGTTGCGGGACCACAGTATATGAAAAAAAGGCTCCCTGGGTTAAGGGGGAAAAGTCCTGTTTCAGGCCTTTACCCCCTGGGCTCCCTGAGTTAAGGGGGGAAAGTCCTGTTTCAGGCCTCCCATACTTACCCCCAACCTGGCACTGTCCTGAATGGGCCTGCAAGGGCCTTTCTAGGCCTTCTGGAGGCCCCAAAAGGGCCTCCCTGTGAACCAGAAGTGACTTCCGGTAAACCAGAAGTGACTTCTGGATTGCCAAGAATCATTTCTGAGGCCTCCGGTAAGTAAAAGAGCCCCCAGCTAGGCGCCCTAGGGCCGACCTGACCTATATCCGCATGTTGCGGATTTTCAATTATCGCAGGTCGGGCTGGGTCCCTAACCCCCGCAATAGGCGAGGGATCACTATATCCAAGTTTGGGCATCACTGCTCTATTCTAGCAACAAGGGGGTTGAGCCGCATGGCCATCACAAAACACAACTGCAAAAATAGGTTACTCTCTATTCTGCTCTATTCTATTGAACAACTTGCTAAAAACTGAAGACAAAGCTATGAAAAATCTTACTGTTAATGCAGTAAATATTGAAAGAACTGATTTAGCTAGATTTTGGGGAAAATATTGTTACTGTTAGACAGTGACTGTTTGAAGAGCTACTGTAAATATCATGCAGACAGATAAACTGAGAAGTTTGGTGGATATCAGAAATAGATTTTACTGCAGACAGATGTGTTTGGTCAAGCGGAACTCTTTTAAATTTAAATAAACATTTTCTATGTACTGTATTAGATTAACTAATAATGTTTTTCAAATAAGAAAATAAAATAAAGACTCAGATCTCACACCTGACTCAATGTTTCAATTTATATAATCAAAGTACTGCAAGTAGAGAAGTAAGTAGTTTGGAGAATGCAAACACATGAACACACATCCCTTTGTGATATTTGGACTAGTTGTAATAAATGTGATATTTGCCCAGTTGTAGATTTTAATCTATTGTGCCTCTGTTGTATTAAAAATAAAATAAAAATAGAGAAACTGGCTTTTCCAGGGTTAGTAAACCATTTTTCTAAGCAGTCAAGTATATTTGCTTCTAACACTGCTTACAAATTATGGGCTACAGCACAAATCATTTCCCAAAGTTTAGTTACAGAATTCCTACACAATCACATCAAAAGAGAATCACATAAGCATTGCCCTGTCATGGCCTTGGATTAGAACTTCCTGCTCTGGTGGCCAGCAAAATTTACTGTGGTAAACTGAAGCCATCTTTATACCACATCATGTTTTGTACTGAGCTGCCTAGATGCCCTAAGCACATCTGATCTCACCTGATTTCGGAAGCTAAGCAGGGTCGGCCCTGGTTAGTATTTGGATGGGAGACTACCAGGGAATACTAGGTGCTGTAGGCAAACCACTCTGGTACTCTTGCCAAGAAAACTCCATGGACATGGGATCACGAAGAGTTGGTCACAATTGTAATGACACAACATACACACATGTTTTGTAAAAGGCACAATTGGTTGCACTACAGCCAAGGTGAAAAAGCAATCAGTAATTACTGACCTCTTGTGGGTGGCCTACTTTGCAATACAATGATCCTCCCATTTTATCAGCAGTAACAAAGAGATTTTATAACAGGGCTTTAGACATATAATGGAGCCTCACCTGATGCCATTCTGAGCTTCTCTTGGCATTTATTAACTGCAAGAGAAGAAAATGCGAGCAAAAGAAAACATTTTCTTGTAGTTATCGATGCATTCACTAGGCAAATGGCACATTTGATTCCCAGGAATGCAAGCAGAATCATTAGGGGACTGGAACATCTTCCTTACCATCTGAGGCTGCAACGGCTGGGCCTCTTCACTCTTGAACGACGGCACCTAAGAGGTGACCTGATTGAAGTTTATAAAATCATACACGGTGCGGACAAAGTAGATACGGAAACACTGTTTTCTCTATCACCCAACACTAAAACTAGGGGGCACTCCATGAAACTTTTGGGTGCTAGATCTCAAACAAATAAGAGAAAGTACTTTTTCACCCAAAGGATCACTGGTCTATGGAACTCCCTGCTAGAAGAAGTGGTGACAGCTGTCAGCCTTGAGAGCTTTAAGAAAGGATTAGACAAGTTAATGGAGAACAAAGGTATCAATGCCTATCATTATGGATGCCTAAGGACAACCTCCAGGTTGGAGAGATAGGCAGGATATCTCTCAATACCATTTGCAGGAAATCATAAGCAGATGAAGACATCTGCTTGGGAATACCCTGAAGCAAATGGTGAGCCACTGTGTGAGACAGAATGCTGGACTGGATGGGGTGTGGCCTGTTCCAGCAAGGCTGTTCTTATGTTCTCCACCGTGTATTATTAATTCATTTGGCTATCTTCTCCTTTAACTCAAGAGCTGTTGGAGGCTTTGCAGCTAGCTGAAAAATTTCCACAGCATATGTTCTAAAATAAACTACACAATTGCAAAATATAGGAATGTAAAAGCATTCTGGGTTTTTTTAGAATAAAAAATAAAAGCTTTTGGTTGTGATTTTTTTTTTATTTTTGGCTACACATGGAAATGACTCCCACTTCTACTATTGCTTTTTTATTTCCTTGGCATAAAAAATCTTCATGTATTTATTATTTTCAGTGAAGTGCTGAAAGCCAAGGGAAATATGGCTGCAAAACACATTCTGACATGTTCGTTGTATGATTATGTCTGATCCCAGGTACCACAAACAACATGGGCAGCAGTCACTTCAGAGGAGCAGTTTTTAAGAGGGTCATAGCAAGAAACAAAAGCATTAACCCCTGTACATAGGCAGTGACAGCTGGCCTCTCCAACAGTTTTCCGGTGACAGTTGGAGTGAACGAAGGCTCTGCACTGTTGCCACTTCTGTTTATACTAATCATGGATGCCATGACACAAAGACTTGTAGCAAAATGCTCCCTAGACCAGGCTCGTACTATGCTGATGGTGTCGTGCCTGCTACTACCACTAGTAAGGAAATGAAGTGGCAAATTCAGACATGGAATGACCACTTCAAACACTTTGGACTCTGCCTAAAAAAAAGAACACTGAGTACTTGGACTTTTTGCACCCATGGAACACTCCAAATAAATGGAGAAAACCCAAAGGAGGATAATATTTTCCACTATCTTGGCTCCCATCTGCAAGGTGATGGTGGTATTGGGCGTGAAGAGCAAGGAAGGGTGAATGTGGCCTGGTTGCAATGGCGAGAACTCAGCAGTGTGCTTTGCAACAGACAAATGCCAATCCGCCTTGCTTTAATCCAATATCTACAAGCCAGTTGTCCACCCTGCTGCACTGTATGGCACCGAGTGCTGGGCAGCAACAGTGGACATAGAAACATGGCTCCATGCCATGGACATGCATATGCTTGACTGGATATCAGGCACCTCCCTACTCAACCACATCACAAATATGATCTGGTAGCAATTACGTGTGGTATCAATAACAGAGAAGATGAGAGAAAGCCAGCTCTGTTGGTATGGACATGTCCTCAGAGTAGCACCTTTCAGTCACCCAAATGGTGTACCACCTGGAAATCAATGGCTGGCGGCCACGTGGGCAACCAAAACAGAGATGGCAAGACAGTGTCAATAACGGCAAGCAAATTGTTGACCTGCACCTTGAAGATGCGGTCAACCAGGTAAAGTGTCGTTCCAGGACTTGAAAAGTGGACCCTGCACCTATGGAAAAATAAGAAGATATGTAGTGACAGCCATTTGCATTGGTTTTAAAACTGTGCCTTGTTCTGTCAGCTCCTGTCTTTCTTTGTTTGTTTTTAAGCTTCTGCCTTCTTCCTAACTCTTACTCTTTCTGATAAATTCAACAGCAACAGTACATATAAGACAATCTGAACCCAAATGTCCTGAGTCTTATATATCTATAGGCAACTTTATGTCTAATATCTGAATATAATGATAACAAATATGACAACCGTGTTCTCTGACTTTTTAAATTCTACAACTTTCAGCTCTCATCCATGAACAGCACAGTATTCAGGACTAAGTTCAACTGCATTTAGAGGGCTTCCTCTCATCGTACTTTTTCCTAAGTTTATAGGTTCTCTCTCTTAGCAGCCAGTACAGTAGGAGTTCCATGAGATTTACCCTCAGATAAGACAATGCAGCCTTGCAGCCTTAACACCTCTCAGACAGGGGCCATCCATCAGGTCCGGGCAACCTGAACCAAGGTCCAAGATAAATCAGAATTATATTCACGAAACACAAGCGGTTGTAGAAAAATAAAGTGAATCTTCTTGTATTGCACACACATGCCCATCCCTGCCTTCTCATTTCTTCACAGACACACAAGCACATGGGTGTTTCTCCTCTTAATATTATAAAGTTGAAACCCCCAACAAAACCAGCGGGCAGCTTCCAGGGCGAGGGCTGTCCGTAGATTCCTGCAGACAGATGAGCACGATTCCCTGCAATTCGGAAGTTAATGTATGGTATGAGAGAGTTGAGGGGCAAGAAAGCCGTAGTCATTCCTCTTCTAAACGGCAGGGTTAGCAATGGAGCACATTCGAGACTGCTGAAAGCTACTACCTTTCAAAATCCCCCAATTTATGATATGGCAATAACGGGTGGTATTTACAGGACAGTTTTAAATTCTCTTTAGAGCCTGAAAACCCCCAGCTACCTATTCCTACAATGCAAGACCTTTTCTCCAGGAAAATAACACATGGTGCTATATTTTTGTTATTTTTTTTTAAAAGCCTTTGATTTTCATACAGACTTGAATGTCCTTGAATTTTCATACAGACAAAATTATGCTCTCTTTGCTGTGTGTTGCTTCCCCCCGCACATGCAAGTTTAGTAGTGTCCGACTCTAGGGGCGGTGCTCATCTCCGTATTTAAGCCGAAGAGCCAGTGTTGTGCAAGTCCATGGCCGGCATGGCTGCAAGGAAACATTGTTTTTACCTTCCCGCTTTTTACGTCGGTACAGTACCTTCTTATCTACTTGCATTTACATGCTTTCGAACTGCTTAGGTTGGCAGGAGCTGGTGTTAAGAGCGGGAGCTCATTCCCCTCCGGGGCAACCGGGAATCGAACGCCCCAGCTGCCGACTTTCCAGTCAACAGTTTCGGAGCCTTAATCCCCTGAGCCACCACGCCCCCGCTTCCCTCCATAAGAAGGGGGGGGGGAAATACAGTACACTACAGTATATGAACAGGAATCCGAACCTCCTCCCTCTCAACGGGCGTACTATACGTCTACCCTTTTTATCTCTACGGTTCCATGTGGTCGCTGGGTAGCACGTGCAGCTAGAACGTAGAACCGGAAGTGTCGGATTGTCGCGTCACTTCCGTGCAGCGACGCAGCCGCGGGTCAGAGGCGGCAGGAAAATGGCGGCTCCGGAGGAGCGGGAGTTGTCGGCCGAGCAGACTGAGAAGCTGCTTCAGTTCCAGGTGCCGGTCTCGGGCTTGAAGGGCGGGCGGGCCGGTCGAAGGCAGCGAGGGCGAACCAGCACTCCGGGTCCGACGAAATGTTGGCCCTCAGGGGGCGGTGGGGGGGCGGGGGCTCACGTTGGCTGAGAGGAGCGGGAGCGGTTTGGCCTGAGGTTTCTGTTGGTCGTGGGATGGAGGCCGGGCTGCGGGCGCGGGGGGGGGTGTCTGCGGGGATCTGGGCGAGTTGTCGCTTCATCGGAAGGTTTGTAGTCGCGCGGCAACAGCCCAGGCCTTCATTGGACTTCCAGTGGCGACCCTGAGGAGGCCTTGGCCGGCGCGGATCTCTCTTCTCCGTGAAATCCTCCCTGTAGGTTGGGGAACCAGAGGGTCGATTCATTTCCAAAGACAGAAAAACAGCAACGAATAGTCAGTGGCGCTCGTGTACAGGGTGGGAACCTCACTGAAAAAGTTACAATTGTTTGTTGCGTTTTGCTGTCGAAGTTTCTTTAGCAGCAATAGCTATATGTCTGTAAAGATTCTCAGTTATTCAGGTGAGTTTATCTGGACGTCAATGCGGACTATAAGATGGAGGACTCCCAACTAGCTGTATTCAGACTGAGGAAGCTGTTTGGATGAGCAGCAAAACTTTTCTGTCTCTCAAGAAAAAGAAGTCCAGTTGCCATGACTCAACTTCCAGATAATAGCAATAGCTTACACCTTAAGGTCGGTAAAAACACAAACAGGAACTTAGTCACTCCAGCCGTGTTAGGGATTAACATTCTAGTACATTCAATCTGCTTTTCAATCTGTTCATAAATGACCTGGAGACAGGGATAAGCAGTGAGGTGGCCAAGTTTGCAGATGACACAAAACTTTTCCGTGTGGTAAAAACCAGAGAAGATTGTGAAGAGCTCCAGAAGGATCTCTCCAAACTGGGGGAATGGGCTACGAAATGGCAAATGCGTTTTAATGTAGCCAAATGTAAAGTAATGCATATTGGGGTGAAACATCAAAACTTTATCTATCATGGGCTCTAAGTTATCCGTGACAGATCAGGAAAGAGATTTTGGTGTGTTGGTGGACAGCTCCATGAAGGTGTCCCCAATGTGTGGCAGCGGTGAAGAAGGCCAATTCCATGCTAGGGATTATCAAAAGGGACTGAAAATAAAACAGCCAACATTATAATGCCATTATACAAAACAATAGTAAGGCCGCATCTGGAGTATTGTGTACAATTCTGGTCACCGCATCTCAAGAAAGACATAGTAGAAGTGGAAAAGGTGCAGAAGAGAGCGACCAAAATGATTACTGGGCTGGGGCACCTCCCTTATGAGGAAAGGCTAAAACATTTGGGGCTCTTTAGTCTGGAAAAAAGGCGCCTGAGGGGGGATATGATTGAGACGTACAAAATAATGCAGGGCATGAGTAAAGTGGATAGAGGGAAGCTCTTCTCCCTCTCACAAAATACCAGAACTAGGGGACATGCACTCAAATTGAGGGCTGGGAGAGTAAGAACAGACAAAAGAAAATATTTTTTCACCCAGTGCGTTGTTAGTCTATGGAACTCCCTGCCACAGGATGTGGTGATGGCATCTGGCTTGGATGCCTTCAAAAGGGGATTGGACAGATTCCTGGAGGAAAAGTCCATCACAGGTTACAAACCATGATGGAGATGTGTAATCTCCAGGCTTAAACCCAGGGTACTTCAAGGGCCAGATGCAGGGGAGTGGTATCAGGAGACAGATATCTAGTCTCATGCGCTTCCAAAAGCATCTGGTGGGGCCACTGTGAGATACAGGAAGCTGGACTAGATGGGCCTTTGGCCTGATCCAGCATGGCTCTTCTTATGTTCTTATGTTCTTATGTTCATTCCTAAGTGTTTAGTAAAAGACTTTTAAAAGTGGATCTGTCCCATTCTTGTGCATTTTGCTTCGATTGGCAGGGCTTTTCTCCCAAATTATTTAAATACTGGTTTATTGCTTATGCCGTATCTATAGTGTATTGAATAGCTTATATAAATCACTGTCATTATTTTAAAGATGGAAAGTTATCAGATAAAAAAAATCTCACTAATTCTCTAGCAATTTTTTGCTAGTTAGCATCTTTTGGCAACCGCTGCAGAGTGACTAGCTATTATGGACACCATTGTTTATTTTAGATTTCTTGAAAGTAAAATGCAACCTATTAATCCATTCAAACCAAATTAAGTTTTATTTATAACTCAGGCTTTGACTGTTGCTTATTTTTGTAGTATGTTTTTGGAGGATTGGTTGTTGTTTTAAAAAGCCAATTGTCCACCCTGCTGCACTGTATGGTACCAAGTGCTGGGCAGCAACAGTGGATATGGTACCAAGTGCTTGGCAGCAACAGTGGACATAGTAAGATGCCTCAGGAGATGCTAAGTAAAAGCCATCTCCTGAACTTAACATCATAAATTTTCAAACATGAGTGTAGTGGCAAGTAATCTGTTCTGTTTTGTGTCTATAATATAGTGGCACCTTTAATTTCTTT
>JAWVWN010006449.1:0-12757 GCA_037367305.1 Phrynocephalus vlangalii
AAAGACAGCCAGCTCCTCCGCTCCTTCCCCCTCCCTTTTCTGTCTCAATGCATCTCTATAGGCAATGTTTCTCTATGAGGACTCTGCCTCATATTCCTCTATGGAAGCGAACCGCTTTTTCAAAAAACTAACACAATGACCGGTTTATGGCTGGGGCTTCAAGCAGGTCTCTCCAGAATTCATTAACCCCTTTCTGCCTCCCGTTTTAACCTTTTTCCTGCCTTCCTTTTGACTTTTTCCTGCCTATCCCCATAGGTTTTCCCATAGTGTGTTAACTCTTTCCTTCCCTCCTCTCTCAGCCTGACTCAGGGCCCCGGTTGAGATTTTATTCCCTCTCTGCTCTGGTTGGGGAGGAGAATGGTTACCAACCTCATTCTCCAGAGCCAAGGGACTTCCCTACCCACAAAAACCCGGTCCCACTGCCCACGCCTGGCACAAGCCAGAAGGACAGAGGGCTCCCCTCTTCTCCCCTTTTCCCCTCCCTTCTTCTATCCCTATCTTCCATCTACTCTTCCACCATCTCTCTCTCCTGGGCATGCTTATACGTGTCAGAGCATGGGGGGGGGGGGGGGAATAAGATGGCAACCTCGCAGGCTGGCAGAGGCGTCTGGAAACCTCCATAATCACCAGGTATCTTCAACACGTATCCCAGTAGCTGCTCTTCAGAAAATCAACATTCCTGTCTGCCAACCCAGATTGTTATCAAAGCCTGAGGACACCCTCCATTGTTTCCTTCACACACCTGGAAAGGACTCTTATCCTCATGTTCCTAGTTTCTGTAGACACTCAAATACCCATATGTAATCCTGTAAAAGCTCACATTCTTGTGCCTCCAAAATTCTTGTGTCTTTCCAAACACCTGTGTGTAATCCCGAAATGGCTGGTATCCAAATCATTGTGTCATGTCCCAAAATAGGGTTTAAAAAATTATTTTCAGATGGGCTAGCCCCACTGAAGTCCGCTGAATCCCACAAGAAGCCAATAAAGATCCAACGCGAGAAATCCGAGGAATACTGATTTTATTTGGTACCAATAAAACCAGCAGGTGGACATCTGCCTTCCAACCGGGCTAAGATGTCGACCCAGAACACACAAAGAGTTCCAACTTTTATTAACTTTCCTTCCCCGCCTTTCCCAAGTGGCGCCAAACGAGGGATTGGTCGAGGGAAGTTCAAATGACCCAATCAAGAGAGGTTAGGGGTTGGTTGGGGGCAGTCCTGGGTGGTCCCTGGTAGCAGCCAGGGCTTATGCAAATGCTAATGGGTCCAGCCAGGGTAACATAATAGGGCTTGGAAGTGTGGCATTGTTCCTGGACATAGGTAAACTGAGGGGAATCAGTAAATCAATAGTGGGTGAGAGAAAGCAATTATCAGGACCAAGGGGGGGGGCAGGAAGGGCTGATGGGATTGCATACACAGGCATTCGGGAGACACAATGATTTGGGTGCACAAAGATACAAGCCATTTTGGGATTACACACAGGTGTTTGGAAAGATACAAGAATTTGGAGGCACAAGAATGTGAGTTCTTACAGGATTACATATGGGTATTTGAGTGTTTACAGAAACTAGGAACATGAGAATAAGAGTCCTTTCCAGGTGTGTGAATGAAACAATGGAGGGTGTCCTCAGGCTTTGATGACAATCTGGAGTGGTAGACAGAAATGTTGATTCTCTGGAGAGTAGTTGCCGGGTACGTGTGGGGGCCCTGATGAGGATGGAGGTTTCTGGACACCCCTTGCCAGCCTGTGAAGTTGCCATTTTCTTCTTGGTGCCTTGCCTTCCTTCAGCCCCAGTTGATGAGAGATGGGGGTCAGGAGAGAGGGTACCTCAGGGTAGTGGGATGAGGGGAGGTTAAACAGGAGAAGAGAATAGAGAGGTGGAAGGAAGGAAAAAGCCTTTTGTATTTTTGGTTGGTGCCAGAGGTAGGCAAGAGGACCAATGTTTTAAGGGTGTTTCTTGGCCCAAAGGGTGAGATGGGTAGTCACTCCCCCCTTCAGCCTGAGTAGAGAATATAGAAATTGGTCTAAGACTTATTTTGCCCAGGCTGAGTCCCTGGCTGCAGTCCTTTTGGGGTTCTGCTTGGTGAGCAGGAGAGGGGGAAGGGAGAGGAAAGGGTTAATACGGGGGGGGCCTCGCTTTCTGCCCATATCTCGGGAACGGCTGGGTATTTTTAAACGGGGTGAAAAGCAGCTTGCCTTTCTCAGTATGGGGACCAATTGGGACGTATTGTTGACTTTCAGAACCGGTCCAAAAGTTTTAAAATTTTATTTTTCACAGTGTCTTCACATTCCCCCCTTTTCGGGTTGGAGGTGTCCGACAGGATCACCTCCCAGGTGGGTCTGCTCCATATATCCTAGGGTCCAGCCACCTGTTTAATTAGAAGGGTCTGGGGGAGGGGGTGCCTTTCCGCGCTCAGCGGGATTGGAGGGAAATTTTCCATAGGACATGGTTGTCCATTAGGAGCTACACATGGCCAGTTTATCCCTAAGAAGTATTCATATCTGGGGCAAGGCATGGGGGAGCAAGCCAATGGGAAGTGAGACTTTAACGTCTGAGTGACATCTTCCCCTGGATTCTGGCTGACAGGGTGCATGCAGGGACCATTTTATATGTCTAAATATTGTGCAATCTCTGGATGGTTTCTGCCACAAAATGCACCCAATTTTCTGAATTTTAATAGGGGGAACAGCCAATTTAGGGGAGTTCCTCCTTCGATTTGGCTGGTTCTTTTTTCCACACTGAATCTCATTGTTGCAATACATTGCATGCCAGAAGCACACTTGTTTGAGTTAATATTCCCCATGGGGAGCAGGGTGGCAGGGTTTAAGACATTACATGTTACCAACCGCAGTCCTGGATAGTCCAGTAAGGCAGCCTGGTACTGGGCAATTCTAGCATTCGACATCCAATGGCCTCCCTTCTGGTCCAATACTGCACTAACAGCACATGGGGCATAAAGAGTCAGTGATGTCCCCAAAGTCAGCTTACTTGCTTCTCGACTTGGGTCTGCAGCTGCCTGTGTTATCTAGGGCACGCTGTCCAGCCCCTGACATTCTGGTCCAGTTGTTTGGCCAGATAGGCTGCTGGTCTCCACCAGCTCCCTTTCATCTGGGTCAGGTATACCTCAAGCCAGAGCTTCGATAAGCTTGATCTTTTAGGTTCTGAAATGCCTTCCGCATCTCTTTACTTGACTCAACCCTTTCACCCCTCTGTTTTAGTCCCACAAAATAGGGGTTTAGCCAATTGTGCAAAGTCAGAGATCCAATGTGACAGCCATTCCTAAGAAGGCCCTCCATTTCCTTTTAGGTTGAAATAAGCTGAGATATAAGACCTCAGTCTGCACGCTGTATGCATTGCTTAGGAAACTTTGCCAATAGGTGAAAACCAAATAACAATCCCATTGTTTCTATAGAGGCAGAGAACTCCCTGGATAACTCTCCAGTTGGGAACTGATTCCTGTGGTTCTACTCTGATTTGGGGAAACAAAAACACTTTTAGTACCTGGGCACCCAGTTCAGTAGTGTTATGGGACTCAGTCAGCCATTTCAGGGATGAAACAATGTTACGTTTTTGAACCAAATTCAAATTCCAGATAGGCCAGTCCTGCAGCTGGAGGCTCTACATTTCCTCCTGGATCAAAAGGGTTACTATTCAGCAGTAGCTCTCTGAGAGCGCGTAAGAGGAGGGCTTTAGAGAGCGCAAGAGAGTGCGTGAGGGAGGGGGAGAGAGAGAGAGAGAGAGAGAGAGAGAGAGAGAGAGACCCAGCACTCACCAAAGGGCTCAGGGGTTTAGCAAGCGTCGGGAGCAGTCTCCGGAGTTCTTGGCAGACTGGGCAGGCAGGCGGCTGGCAGCATTGGCAAATTGAGAGTCCAGGGCTGGTAGTGAAGGTGGGAGTCCCGAAATAAGTCCAAGCAAAGCAGGAACAGATGGGGGGGCAGGTCCAGTCGATGTAAATCTGGGTGAAGCTTGAACAGAGTCCAGGGAAAGGTCCAGAGAAAGTCCAAGAAAGGTCTAAGGGAAAGTCCAATGGGATGAGGTTTACTCCTGCTGTTAGGTGTGGAAAACAGCAGTGAGTTCCTCATTCAAGAGAGGCTGCAGAAAGTCAATTGGATCAGGGTTGGGTAAGGGGCCTCCTTTGCTCTCCGCCAGATGATCTTAAGACGGAGGGGCTCCAGCTGTTGGCACGCCCCCCTTCCTCCGGTGTGGGGGCTTTGTTGACCCGGGAAAATGGATCCAGGATTTGGCTTCCACCCTCATGTTCAAGCAGCTGGGCTGTGGCCCCTCCATCACCACCAGACTGGGAGGTCTCCTTGAAGAGGGACAGTCGTAACACCTGCAGAGAGAGGGGGGGAAGAGAGAGACCCCCTCCCGACTCCCTGGAAGAGGACGGCAGGGGCTGGTTCCCTGGGTCAGGCTTTCGGGCTAGGGTAGCAAAAGGGGGTGACCATGCGGGGGTCTGAGTGGAGGCAGTTCTAGGCAGGCGGTGGGGGTGGCTCAGATGAGCAGCAATGGGCAAGGCTTTTGGCCGTTCGGGTCCCGTTTCTTGGCAGATTTGAGCCAACTGTTGTTCAAAGTTTGAGCCTCTCAACTCTTCGGAGGCTGGTGGCCAATAAGTCGAATGTAGGGACCTTTTAATTTGGAGGTAAGTGACCATCATTGAATAAATTCACAAGGAAACTCCAAAAGATTCCACTTAGCCCCAGCCCTGGGCATTTCTGTGAATTCAGCTTGCCATGCCGGAAGCATTTGTCTCAGCCAATTGTGTAAAGGTTTCCCTGAGGAATATGAGCCCCCGTGGAACCATTTAGCTAAATGGGGGCAGTATTGCTGAAGATAATTGTCCAGACCCATTGATTACCCACCAGCCATTCTCCCACTTCCCGCCAGACTGTAGAGAACCTGGAAAAGAGTACAGAGGGGCGGTTCTTTGTTTGTGAGGCAGTGGTAAGGGGGCTCCTATTCTCCTAAGGGATAGGAGGGAGGGGGAATAGGTTCTGCCAAGCATATCCCAGGCTCCCCCCTTTTCGGATATGATAGTGTGCTTGGCACATGCGTCAGTGAGAGAGGACGCCTGATGACGGCCTATGAGTATACCCCACCACATGGCAAGGACCTAGATATTAGGGAGGGGTTCCAGAAAGCAGGGAAAAGAGGGAACACATGGGCAGCTGGGAAGGAGGACCCACAAACCACACCATGTAAGCAGGGATTCATTCCAGTAATGGCCAAAACAAAAAGGGAAACAAAGAACCGGGCTCAGCAGTTGCCATGAGGTCCCCAGGCTACTCAGATTGGGCCATTTTTAGTGGGTCTGGAAGGGGGGGTTAGTCTTCCCCCTCCTTCTCCAATTTGGAGCTAGAACGTCTCCACCCCCATGGGGAACCCTTAATCATCATAAAAAAGGGGGGGTAGACGGGGGGGAAAACACATGCTTTCTCTTCTAAAAAGATGGGGGAAGGCAGGAATGCTAGAGCCACCTTTTCTCAGGCCATGTTAAGGAAAAATTGGAATATTTAAACATAGAATACACACATGTTGGAAGGAGGGGGCCTCTCAATCACCCATGCACAGCTTAAGACCATCCAGCACACAGAGGGAGTGAGGGGGCGTCTTGTATGGACACACACACACGCATATACACATCATTCTTGCTACTCAGACAGGGAGTGCGCTCTGCAGAAGCTCAGAGGCACCATCATTCTCCGCCCCAGGGAGGAAAATGAGGAAAGGAAGGCATTGGGAGAAGGGGGGTGCATCCACATGGTCCTGTGCTTTCCCATGTGCTCTCCGTACACACACACACACACAACACACACAGCTATTGGAAAGGGGGAGTGCAGCAGCCAAGGCAAGAGAGGGGCCAGAAATCGCAGGCACACGTTGGTACACACACACAAGGGTCGCAAGACCACACACCCCAGACTCACAACAGAGAAGACAACACATTCATTCAATGCTCCCCGAAAAGGGAAACAGATAAAGTGCTCCCCCCGGGTAAATCCTGGAGGGAAGGCAGTGGGAGAGGATCGGGAAGCGGTGGGAGCTGAGGGACCCCCATTTTGGTGACTTTCCCCATGGGAATAAGGTTTTTTTTTAGGGGTTACAGGAACATAAGGGGGCGGGAAATCTTCTTCCTTGGAATTTTTGTTCAGGGCGGACCTCCCCCGAAGAGAATTTTCGTGGCGGCTGGTCTCGCTTTTGGGGCCACTAATGCTGCGAGCTTCCCCAGCCGTTCTTTTGAACTGGGGCTCGAGACCATCTTCCTTACATAGGGTGGCCTCTTCTCCCAAATTATTACCAATTTCCCTCTTTTGCATTTTGTCCCCGGGTCCAGAAGGGCAGGGAAATGGTCCAAGGCGCTCCCAAGCGGAGTCCTGGTTCTGCCTGAAGCAGATAGTTCGTTTCCCATTTTTTTTCCTTTTTTCTTTTTTCTTTTTTTTTAGTCAAACAGGAAATTCAAACAGGGAATTCCTTCCAAACGGGAAATCCCTGCACACAATTTCAAACAGGAAATTCCTTCCAACCGGGAAATTCCTGCACACAATTTACCCCGGGTCAATTCGGTTCCTAGACCAATTGAACCCCCAGATCCGGGAGACGTTGCTTGCCGAGGTCCGAATCCTAATGATTCAGTACGCTTCGTCAGAGGTTCGTCAACCTCCGTCTCGCTCGCGATCTCGCCCTGCCAGCCGGTTGCGAAGGTCTGCCTAGCAGTACCTCTTTCTCCCCGAGCGGGTGAACGCTCGTGGCACAAGCGGTGGCCTTATATTGGTGCGATGGTCCTGAACGCAGGAAAAAACCTCTTCCCCCCACCCAAAAGGGGCCAAAACAGCTCTTGGGGGCACACCTAAAGGAGTCCAGGGCGTCCCACAATTCCCAAAGTACAACTCTTACCAGCCTTCTGTCCCTCTATCCTGGGTCCAGACTTCTGGTTTCGACCTTCTTCCAGGTCCTGCAGCGCTGCAAAGGAAAAAACCCTATTTCGGATTTCTCTCCTTTCGTTCGGGGCTTGCAAGGGTCTGCTGGGCAAGTTCAGTTCCCTTTTTCCCAGCAAATGGCCGGGTGGCGCCAAAAAGGGAATTGACCAGTCCCAGTTTTGCCTTTAAAGCCGCTTGGAAAGGTGGCTCCCAAAAACCAGGGCCAAAGAATTTGGAGGTGGCCACAGAGAGGTTTTAGGGAGTTTTAACTCCTTCCCCTCCTGGCTGGCTCGCCATATGTCATGTCCCAAAATAGGGTTTTAAAAATTATTTTCAGATGGGCTAGCCCCACTGAAGTCCGCTGAATCCCACAAGAAGCCAATAAAGATCCAACGCGAGAAATCCGAGGAATACTGATTTTATTTGGTACCAATAAAACCAGCAGGTGGACATCTGCCTTCCAACCGGGCTAAGATGTCGACCCAGAACACACAAAGAGTTCCAACTTTTATTAACTTTCCTTCCCCGCCTTTCCCAAGTGGCACCAAACGAGGGATTGGTCGAGGGAAGTTCAAATGACCCAATCAAGAGAGGTTAGGGGTTGGTTGGGGGCAGTCCTGGGTGGTCCCTGGTAGCAGCCAGGGCTTATGCAAATGCTAATGGGTCCAGCCAGGGTAACATAATAGGGCTTGGAAGTGTGGCATTGTTCCTGGACATAGGTAAACTGAGGGGAATCAGTAAATCAATAGTGGGTGAGAGAAAGCAATTATCAGGACCAAGGGGGGGGGGGACAGGAAGGGCTGATGGGATTGCATACACAGGCATTCGGGAGACACAATGATTTGGGTGCACAAAGATACAAGCCATTTTGGGATTACACACAGGTGTTTGGAAAGATACAAGAATTTGGAGGCACAAGAATGTGAGTTCTTACAGGATTACATATGGGTATTTGAGTGTTTACAGAAACTAGGAACATGAGAATAAGAGTCCTTTCCAGGTGTGTGAATGAAACAATGGAGGGTGTCCTCAGGCTTTGATGACAATCTGGAGTGGTAGACAGAAATGTTGATTCTCTGGAGAGTAGTTGCCGGGTACGTGTGGAGGCCCTGATGAGGATGGAGGTTTCTGGACACCCCTTGCCAGCCTGTGAAGTTGCCATTTTCTTCTTGGTGCCTTGCCTTCCTTCAGCCCCAGTTGATGAGAGATGGGGGTCAGGAGAGAGGGTACCTCAGGGTAGTGGGAAGAGGGGAAGTTAAACAGGAGAAGAGAATAGAGAGGTGGAAGGAAGGAAAAAGCCTTTTGTATTTTTGGTTGGTGCCAGAGGTAGGCAAGAGGACCAATGTTTTAAGGGTGTTTCTTGGCCCAAAGGGTGAGATGGGTAGTCACTCCCCCCTTCAGCCTGAGTAGAGAATATAGAAATTGGTCTAAGACTTATTTTGCCCAGGCTGAGTCCCTGGCTGCAGTCCTTTTGGGGTTCTGCTTGGTGAGCAGGAGAGGGGGAAGGGAGAGGAAAGGGTTAATACGGGGGGGGGCTCGCTTTCTGCCCATATCTCGGGAACGGCTGGATATTTTTAAACGGGGTGAAAAGCAGCTTGCCTTTCTCAGTATGGGGACCAATTGGGCCGTATTGTTGACTTTCAGAACCGGTCCAAAAGTTTTAAAATTTTATTTTTCACAGTGTCTTCACATTTGTGTCTCCCACTGCCTGTGTTTACAATCCCCTCAGCCCTTCCTGCCCCCCCCCCCCGGTTCTGATAATTGCTTTCTCTCACTCACTATTGATTTACTGATTCCCCTCAGTTTACCTATGTCCAGGAACAATGCCACGCTTCCCGGCCCCATTGTGTTACCCTGTTTGGACCCATTAACATTTGCATAAGCCCTAGCTGCTACCAGGGACCACCCAGGACTGCCCCCAACCAACCCCTAACCTCTCTTGATTGGGTCATTTGAACTTCCCTCGACCAATCCCTCGTTTGGCGCCACTTGGGAAAGGCGGGGAAGGAAAGTTAATAAAAGTTGGAACTCTTTGTGTGTTCTGGGTCGAGCATCTTAGCCCGGTTGGAAGGCAGATGTTCACCTACTGCTATTTATTGGGTCCAATAAATTCAGTATTCCTCGGATTTCTCGCGTTGAATCTTTATTGGCTTCTGTTGGGATTCAGCGGACCTCAGTGGGGCTAGCCCATCTGAAAATAATTTTTAAAACCCTATTTTGGGACATGACAGAGCCATAATACCACACTTAACATATCAACAGATCCTGGACCCAGAGTCATAAAACTATACTTAACATATCTACAGAGCCTGTCCAAATCCTTCTCATCCTCTCTACTAATCAACTCCCCCTCCTCCTCTCCCCCCTCCCCTATCCACCCCCCCCAACTCTATTTATTACAGCCAATGAATATCTATCTGGTATAAAATGTGTATCCCATCCCATATTATATTGCACACCTCATTCTGCTGCTATATGTCTGAAGAACTGGGCGTGTAGTTCACGAAATATGAAAGTTAGTCTTTAAAGATGCCACATGTTTTGTGCCCTTTGTTTTGTTTTGCCTTTCTTTGATTTTTGCCTGAAATTCTTGAAAAGACTAACACGGCTACCCCTCACTGAAGCGACTCCAGGAAATAACTGGTTAGGATTTGCAAGCGCTCTTGAGGAGAAGGCATTTTGGAAATCGCTCCTTCATAGGGAGGCCGGCTGGTAAAAAAATGAAGCAGCAGCAGCAGCAGCAGCAGCAGCCCAGATGCTCCCCCTAGGCTGGGACAGCATGGTGGTCCCGCATGCGCAAACCAAGTGGGTAAGTTAAACCCGGAAGTAACTCCACGCACACCTCTACTTTTCGTATCTCTTTGGGGAAGATCACGGGTTCTGCGGCTGGCTCGGAAGAGACGGAGGCGCCGCCCCCTCCGGCCCGCCCACGCGCCTGCGCCCTGCGCGGCTATAAGAGCTCCGTACGGGGCCGCGTCAGGGCCATTATTAGCGCTTCCGCGTTTCGTTCGCTCGTTTTCCCCGCGTCGCCATGGCCGGCCGGGGAAAGCTGATCGCGGTGCTCGGGGACGAAGACACGGTGACCGGGTTCCTGCTGGGCGGCGTCGGGGAGCTCGACAAGCACCGGCGCCCGAACTTCCTGGTGGTGGAGAAGGAGACCGCCTTGGCCGAGATCGAGGAGGCCTTTCGGTGAGCGGAGAGGAGAGCGCGCGCGGAGGGGAGGGGGGGAGGACAGCGCGGGGAACGGCGATGGGAGGGAGGGAGGGGGGAAGCCGCCTCAGGAACAGCCGCGTTGCCGTGGCAACGCCGAGGGAGAGCCCACTTTGTCGGGCGGAATGGGGGGGCAGGGGGAAAGGAGGGGAAGGGACCATTCCCGGAGGCGGGCGGGGGGAGGGAGATTGATGGAGGAGAGGGCGGCAGGAGGGGAAAGCGGGGGGGGGGGAGAGACAGGAAGAGACCATTTCCGGAGGCGGGCGGGGGGGGGGAAGCTGAAGCAGGCGAGGCCAAACCATTCCATTTGAGAGGGAGGGCGTTCCATTGCCTTGCATGGAGGGACCCCGTTGGGGAATAAGCACATATTTATCTCTATACAGTGGACCCTTGTATAACAAACAGCTGGTATAACATAAAATTTGTACAACATAAAAAATTCCGGAAATAGGGGACATTTGCTTAACATAATCGCCTATGTGGAAAATCCGTACAACATAAAAATGGGATCACTGCATTTTCAATGCATTCCTATGGGAAATTTGTATAAAGGAAAATTTGCTTCACATAATTTCATTTGGAACGAATTAATTCCTTTAGACAAGGTACCACTGTATATAAAAAATATGGCATGGAGGACCTGCTGGAAGCACCGAGGCTTCCAAAAGGCCCTCCACTTTTTTGTACTATTTTATTTTACTTCAGAGTATTTTTTTTACCCCGCCTTTGTCCTTGGAAAAAGACCCAAGGCGGCTTACAGTAATGAGGGACAATATACACTCCAATACAATTATTAAGACATGTTCAAGTATTTGAAAACATGGGATTGAGGGACATCTTACAGCATTAAAAGACATTACATTACATTAAAGCTACAAGAGAACGCGAGCAGTTAAAAGGAGATTAAAGTTCTATGTAAAGTTATTTATTTATTTATTTATTTTTATACCGCCCATCTTCCCAGAGGAACTCTGGGCGGTTAACAATAGGGTGACACAAGCCCAATAAAAGAAAAAACCCAGTACAACAGTACAACACACACAAAAAAGAAATTAGAAAGGGGGAAAAAAAACAAGGTAGTGGAGGAGGTCATCGGCAGGACAGAGACACTGAAAGGAAAAAAGTGATGGAAACTTAACATTGAAAACAGTGAATTTGGAAATGTAATCCCATAAGATTATAAGTGGTTACAAACACGAATTCTATGTGGTCCTATAGATTCATATGAAAGACACATAATAGATAATGCCTCATTCAGTGAAAGCTTGCCTGAAGAGGAAAGTATTTGCCTTTTTTCCAGAAAGACAGCAGGGACGGGGCCCAGCCTGACCTCCAGTGGGAGGGAGTTCCAAAGTCTGGGAGAAGCAGCTGAGAAGGCCCTTTCATGGGTTCTCATAAAACAGCCGACATTATAATGCCATTATACAAAATGACAGTAAGGCCCCACCTGGAGTATTGTGTACAATTCTGGTCACCGCATCTCAAGAAAGACATAGTAGAACTGGAAAAGGTGCAGAAGAGAGCGACTAAAATGATTCCTGGGCTGGGGCACCTCCCTTATGAGGAAAGGCTAAAACATTTGGGGCTCTTTAGTCTGCAAAAAAGGCGCTTGAGGGGGGATATGATTGAGACGTACAAAATAATGCAGGGCATGAGTCAAGTGGATAGAGGGAAGCTCTTCTCCCTCTCACAAAATACCAGACCTAGGGGACATACACTCAAATTGAGGGCTGGGAGAGTAAGAACAGACAGAAGAAAATATTTTTTCACCCAGCGCGTTGTTAGTCTGTGGAACTCCCTGCCACAGGATGTGGTGATGGCATCTGGCCTGGATGCCTTCAAAAGGGGATTGGAGAGATTCCTGGAGGAAAAGTCCATCACAGGTTACAAACCATGATGGAGAAACCAGGGTACTTCAAGGGCCAGATGTGGTATCAGGAGACAGATATCTAGTCTCATGCGCTCCCAAACGCATCTGGTGGGGCCACTGTGAGATACAGGAAGTTGGACTAGATGGGCCTTTGGCCTGATCCAGCATGATGGCTCTTCTTAGGTTCTTATGAGACACACCTGTGAAGGTGGTGGGATGGAGAGAAAGGCCTCTCCTGATGACCTTCGCACCCGAGCTGGTTCATACAGCGAGATTTGATCATTGAGGTGGGTTAGACCCAGGCCATTTTGTGCTTTGTAGGTCAAGGTCAGCACCTTGAATGGTGCCTGGTAGCTGAAGAGAAAGGTCAACTCCCATAATCCCCCAGCCAGCTTTACTGGGAGCTGGAGTCCAAAAATGCATTTGTTTTCTTCCCGAAATATCCCCTCAGCGGGGCGTCTTCCTGACCACAGGGGCCAAACCTAACAGCTGGACACACAAACACACACGCACACACACACACACATACGTGTAGGGGTTTTTTTTTAGAGGCTCCCCCTCAGAGAGGGTGAACTTCCCCTTTTGCTGGGGAAATTCTGTGATTCAGAAATCATCCTCACATGAGGAATATAAGACTCCCCTGGATCAGCTGAAATGGGCAGACCTTGGAAGGAAATTGTTATTTTTTCCTCCCTCCCTCCCTCCCTTTGCAGATAAGGAGAGCCAACTTTCCTCCCCCTTTCCTGTGTCCCCCCCGCC